>PVIJ01023263.1:0-14544 GCA_004024925.1 Scalopus aquaticus | reverse complement strand
GTGACTAGATAGCTTCTGGATTTTCTTATTTTTCTTTGTTGAATTTTTGTGTTTCCTGTGGCATGTCTCCAGTGTGTTTCCGGTTCCGAGTTTAATTAGGGAAGATGAAGGGGTGGTTTGTAGTAAAAGAGAAAGAAAAGAGAAAAGAGAGGAAGGGGAAAAGAGGGGAAAAAAGAAAGAAAAAACAGGGAGATGAAAGAACAGGAGAATGGAGATGAATAAAAGTAGGAATGAAGGACCAAGAGAAAGAGGTATGTTAAAAGTTAAAAAAAAAGAAAAAAAAGCGCGGGGATAATAATAATAAAATAGTAAAAAATAAAATAAAATAATAATAAAGAGAATAAAAGGGATAATAATAATAAACTAGTAAAAAATAAAAAATAATAATAAAGAAAATAATGTATTGGGGAGATGCGAATTTGGAGTTCTCTAGTCCTTTTGCTCTTAGGTTCTGGGGTTTCTGGTTGGGTCCCCTGCTGGGGTTCAGCCCCTCCTTTCCAGTGACATATGTTGTTGTCTTGTTGTTGCTGCTGTCATTAGTCCTTGCTGGGAGTCTTTCTGTTCTTTCTCCCTTCCCCCCCCTTTCCTCCAATGTTTGCCTGGGGCTATTCCTGCCCCTGGGGTTATGTCTGGTGGGGGGGTTGGGAGCTCCTGGTCTTAGTTTGTTTTCTGCTGCTTGGGGCCTGCTACTCCACGAAGGGATGCAGGGGTGGAGGTTGTGGGTGGCTGTTGATCAGCGTTTCACCTCACCTAGTTTCTAGGGTGCCAGTGTGCAGCCGTTTAGAAGTTGGAGGGGGTGGCGAGTGCTGGGCCGTGTTCACCACCTGCTGTGGTCTTTTTTTGTTTGTTTGTTTGTTTGTTTTTTGCTGCCCTCCGTGTGCCAAGATGCTGACACTTTGCAGGGGAGGGTGTGGCCAGAGAGTTTTCCACCAGGAGATTTTTTTTCAGCAACAGGTATGGGAGGGGTTTTGGGGATTGTCAGTCAATAGTCCTTAAATTCCATCCTTCCCCTCCTATTCATTTGCATTCTAAAGCCCAGAAAGAGGTGGTCTCCACAGGAGGTTTTCCAGCCCAACCGGTTTTTCTGGCTAATCTATCACCTAGCAGCCAGTGGCGGATGTTTCTTGCTTGGACTTCCTCCCCTTTGAGATGTTACCTAGCCCCAGGTGGGGGATGGGACACAGTGACCCTCCCGCTTTCCTGCTCCTCAAGGCTGCACGCAGGGAAGAGAGGGGGGTCGTGGGGTGGGGGAGTGGGGGTCGCACTCCCAATCGGCTGGCTGCAGCCCTCTGACCTCACCACAGTTTCTAACCTTGTATTCAGTGGCTCTCAAGGGAAGCTGGTCCGCCCATCTCTCCTCTCTGCTCCTCCTTTGTGTGGAATTAGATGTCCCCTCTCTTCTCTTTACTCCGACTCTTCAGTTTATTTTTAAGTCCAAAGCACCCCCGGGGTCAATTGTATTCTGTAGGGTATCCGGTTCTCTTCGAGACAGCTCTCAAAGTTAGGGATATTTTTCTCCATAAATCGATTTTTTGTAGGAGAGCCTATTCCTAGCATCTGTTCACTGCCATGTTTTGGGGGCGTGTCCCTCAATAATTTATCTTATGATGCCAACATTACCCTAATACCAAAACCAGGTAAAGACAGCACAAGAAAGAAAAACTATGGACCAATACACCTGCTAAATGTCAATGTGAAAAATCTTCAACAAAGTACTAGCAAATTAAATTGAACAATGCATATGGATTATATGTCATGATGAAGTGGAATTTCTCCTAGGATTGCAAGGATGACTTAATATATGTAAATCAATCAATGTGATACATTACATCACTAAAAGAGAAGATAAAAATCATATGATAATATCAATGGTTACAGAGAAAACTTTTAATAAGTTTCAGCCAATTACGATAAAATTTTAACCACAATTTTTTCATCTCTTGATAGATGTTTGGGTTGTTTCTCCCTTTTGATTATTGTGAATAATGTAGATACGAATATTGGTGTATAAATATCTACTGGAATCTCTGTTTTCAATTAATTTTGGTTGTACCCTGTAGCAGAACTGATGAACATATGGTAATTCTATTTTTAACATTTTGAAGAATGACCATACTGTTTACCGTACTGGCTACACCATCACATTACCACCAGCAATGGTCCAGAGTTTCAATTTCTCCATATCCATGCTGACATTTTTTCTTTTTAAATCTTAGCTAACCTAGTGGGTATAAAGTGACATCTCATTGTAATTTAGATTTGCATTTCCCTAATGATTATTGATGTTGTCATTTTCTTGTGTTTGTTGTACATTTGTATATCTTCCTGAGAAAATGACTTTTGAAGTTCTCATCATTTATTGTAATGGATCAGTTCTTGTTGCCTTTTGGTTCTTTATACATTCTGGTTATAAATTTCTTATTATATATATGACTTGCAAATATGTTCTTCCATTCTGTATGTTGCCTTTGTGTTGTCTTTAGGGTGTTTTTTGGTGCACAAAAGTTTTTTATTTTGATAAAGCCCAATTTATCTATTTTTTTCTTTTGTTGATATACCTATGGTGACTTAATCAAGACATCACTGCCAAATTCAATGTTATGAATATTTCCCTCTATATCTTATTTAACAAGTTTTGTAGTTTTAACTTATGTTTAGATGATTGATCAATTTTTGAGCTAATTTTTGTATATAATATAAATAATTGTCCAACTTTATTATTTGCATGTAAATACACAATTTTTCTATAGAAGATCATGTCATCTGCAAGCTGACAATTTTACTTCTTTTTTTCCAATTTTGATGCCTTTTATTTCTTTTTTTGACTAATTATTCTGACTAGAACTTCCAACAATATGTTAGATAAAAGTGGCATAAGCGAGCATCCTTGTTTTGTTTCTGTTCTTAGAGAAAAAAACTTCTGGTCTTTCACTATTGAGTTTGATGTTAGCTGTATGTTTAACTTTGTGTGTGTGTGTGTGTGTGTGTGTGTGTGTGTGTGTGTGTGTGTGTGTGTGTGTGTGGTTGTAGGGGGTGTTCCAAGTGTGAGAGCAATTACTTTTTATTGCCATCTTAAAAAATTTGGGAAGGTAATTTTTGATTCTGGCATTCCATAATTTGAGGCAGAGCAATGCGAGGCAATAATCAAGTTATTGGAATGTCAGACAGGGGAGCATGCAGTTTGGGTGAAGTAGCATCTCTCAAAGAACTATGGAATAGTGAAATGGAGGCGACATAGGGACATTGCAGTTGCCCTTTGTTCTCCCTACATGGAACAAAGCTTGGTGTGGATTTAGAAGAGGGACTCCAGGAAAGGTCAAGGCAGGCATTGGGTAGAGTAGTTGACCCTGCTAGGGCTCTAGGGGTTCATGGGAGGATGAAGGGCCAAGGTATGTTATTTTCTGCCTCAGTCGGAAGACAATGAGTTGCTCCCACATGAGAGCTGAACATGCATCTTCCACTCCCTCTCCCTCCTTAACTATAAGAACATGATTTTGTCTCCAAACTCCAAAATGAACATGAAGCTATAAATATGTGTAGCCAATGTGTATGCAGCCCAAGCAAGCAGAAGTGAAACTGGCACCTGGAATGGTAAAAGGGCCCCTGCCTGCTCTGTTCCTCTCAAAGGCAAAGGAAGAGTCTTCCTCTGGATCCTAAGGCATGGACCCTGCATCTCCTTAGCCACTGGCTGTCAGCCTTAGTGTCAAGTATTGTGGGTTGACATATAGCCTAAGAGCTGCTGTTGCCTCCTACTCCCAGGAGAGCTGAGATGATATCCCTTCTAATGCTATATCTGGCCTCTGTCAGAGAAGCTGAGAAATCCATAGTTCTGCCTTCCAGTCCTGACCCCCACCACACACACACACACACACACACACACACACACACACACACACACACATCTAACTGCGATGTAATTTTGTCTTCTATAAAGTGCAAATGATGATGACAATAGTGATGAAAATAACACTCAACTTGGCTGGCTGACTCTCCAACTGTCCTGAAAACTCACTAAGATCACAATTCTCCAGGTACAGAAAAAAGCAAGGTTTCTCCAAGAAAGTAAGGTGAGCCTTCTTCCTCCAGTATCCTCTCTTTTTTTTCCCCACCCCACAAAAGGCAAGCACAGCAGTGGAGCACACACACACACACACACAAAGACAAGTGGAAGGCCAAGGTTGGGGCAGCACCTACCAGGGCTTGGAGCCCTGAAGGGGAGAGAACAAAGCCCTCTTGGAAGAGCTGAGCCCCACTTGCCCATCCTCAGGTCTTGCCCCATTCGAAAGCAACAGAATCTGGAAGGGAAGACTGATGAAGCAAGTAAGGATAGAAAACAGCATTCTGTTCAGGTGCTCTCTAATTTTGCTCTTCCCTTTCCCACAATGCCTGTTGCCATGGAGTACAGACTACAAAAAGGATGACACTCCTGGTCAAACAAGCATCAAACAGGTAGTTTTTCCTAAATATTGAGCATCTGTCATAGATGAGGGAGTGCTCATGCAAGTGCACCTGCACTTGGTGAGGAAATGATGATCCCCACCCAATATCCTACAAGGGTCATGGACATAAAAGCCTGGCCCCTGTCTCAAGGCCAGACAACCCTCCATCTTTCCTCCTCCAAACATAGACTTGCAAGGTTAGAAATCATGGTTTCTCTCCCGAGACCTGGTAGTCTGTGTGGGCACAGGTGCTGAGGGAGTTTGTGGGGGCTCCCTTAAGGTGTCCTTGGTCTGGTGGTGGGTAGAGTTCATGGGAGTTGCCCTGCCTGGCTCCCACTGAGATGCCTGAACCCTACCCTGAAACTCTGTCCGACATCTAACATATGTTATAAATATTTATTCAGTTCTTTCTCTCACTCTCCTAGTATTCCCATTACCCTCAGATTTCAAACACATTCTTGTTTCAGACACATATTCAGTAGTAATTTATTCATTCAGATGCTTACATCTATTTAAATTCACACACATTTCCACCAATTTCACATAGTAAGTGGCTATCCACACACTTTGATTCCATGTACTGTCATCCAGCTTTTTATGCCTGACAAATACACTTATTGTTTAGTCACTACTAAATTGTCAAATTCATTCAAAATATACATCAATTCATGAGTTTTACACACTTTAAAAAATGTGTAATTCAATTTAAAATTTTTACTAAAAAATCAGTGAGATGTAATTTATATGAAATGTCACATATATTTATATGCTCTGTCAAATGTTACATAGTCAATTAGCTACCACACTCATGTTTTTCATTCAGATATCAAACAGACCCAGATGTTACACTGAATATACACAAATTCATATAATGTTATATATAATTTTACATATAATTTTGTTTTGGTTTGTTTCTGTATATTATGCATGTAAGTGACACCATTCAGTACTTGTCTTTCTTCTTCTGATGTTACATATAATTTTAAGGGTTACATTCCATTATTTAGATGTTATATACACACATGCACATACAGGTCTTAAGTACACATTTCTTGCTTCTTCAAACTTTAAATGTTACATGTTGATTCTAATTCTGTATATATTCTATCCAATGTTACTTGTACTTACTCAGATCTCACATGTTTCAGATCTAACACACCTTTATTTGAATGGAGTATATTGTTTTACTCTCTATATTGCCAATGACACTGATTTCTCATTCATTCAGGTGTTATTCACCCATATACACCAATGTCATATAAGTAAATTCAGATATTATCTATGTTTTCTTAGAAGTACTTCAGTCTCATTCAGTTGTTATTGATGCTTTCAGTACTCAAACATAATTATCCAATTGTTATTTTTTAATTAATTTTAAGTGAGGTAACATTGATTTACAAATTTGATTGTGTGTTAGAAATATAGGATCTCCCTCTTCAGATGTTATCACACCACATCCACCACCAAAACACCGTAGTCCTCCACCATAGTCCACTGTGTTCCCTCCCAACTTTGTTCTCTCCCCTCCCCCCAGCCTCCCTCTGGTAGCGTCAGTTCTACAGTCAAATTTCTAGGGTTTGTTATTGATTTGGATTTAGCTTACCCCTTGTTTTGTTTCTTTATATTTCACATGTAAGTGACACCATTCAGTATTTGTCTTTCTTCTTCTGACTTATTTCACTTGGCACAATCTACTCCAGGTTCATCCACGTTGTTGCAATTGGCAAGAATTTATCTTTTATAATTGCTGAGTTGTATTCTATTGTGTATATACATATTACCTCATCCTAGCTCACTCATTTTTGCACTTAGATTGTTTTTGTAGCTTCTCTATTATATTTATTTTTTTACATAAAATCATTTGTTTGCTTTCTCTTTTAAAAATTTATTCTTTTAATTGTGGTAATACCAGGTATCACCACCTTAGTATACACAACACCAACTCACCCATAGTGCACCACCACAGTCCATTGTGTTTCCTTTCCTTTCTGTTCCTACCCACCCCCCACACACACCTCTACCCTTTGGATGCTTCATTTCTATCTGTGGAGTATTGTTCCCCTGAGGGTTTCCTTAGCCATTTGTATTTTTCTTTCTTCCCATTGTTTGTTTTTGGTTTGCTCTGACTTAGTTGGGGCTTTTGTTGTGGTTGAGTCATTGTCCTCTACTGTTCTGGGTGTTTACTTGGTGGTGGGTACAGCTATTGGGGTCTTGTAGAATCTGGTGTGGTGCTAGAGTCTCCCCCCAAAGTTGTTCTGTGCTTTTTTCTGTGGCTTCAAGGGCAGGGGTGATGCTGAGTCAAGAGGCTGCATTGCGACCTCCCTTCCCCCAGGAGTAGTGTCTCCGGGCCTGTTTCTGGTGGCCAGGAGGGCAGAAGATTGATGGTATAGAAGGAGTCCCTATATGGATGAGCACTGAGTGGGATGTACTTCCTGGTATGGGTGGGGGCCTGCTGTGAGTACATGGCTCCTGCAATGTTTTTGTTTGTTTGTTTGTTTTTTTAAGATTTATTTATTTATGCTATAAGAACTGGGGTGTAGGCCAAAGGTGTGGGGTGGTTAGAGGATTCACCAGAGACAGAGTAGGGAGCAGAACAGGCAGATCTACTGAAGTACACTGCTGAGGGGAGGAGCAGGCAAGGCAGGACAGGTCTGCTGTGCCATATGGGAATCTCCCTGGCTAGGTATCGAACTCCTGCTGCAGTGGCTCTGCATAACTTCATAGTGCTGTGCCTTAACCTGTTGCATTACCAGGGAGGTCAGCTCCTGCAATGTTGCAACTCAGGCCTCCCTCTGTCTGCTCCAGAGGAGTTGACTGCCAGACCTGGAGTCAGGGGTGCTTACTGAGGGAATGCTGAGGGTCCCAGATGTATAACAAAGCCTTGGGATTCCTGATGTGCTGGGAGGCACCAACAGACTGAGTGGGATACACTTCCTGGTACAGCTGGGGGCCCACAGTGGGTAGCTAGGTCCTCAAGTCCTAATCCATCTGTTTCTGGAAAGTCTTGCTTTGATATTGATGGCTGCAGAATAATCAGAATGATGGCTGGACTGGCTGTGGCAATTTCTGAAAATAAAGCTACAACAAAGTGTGTTGATTCAATTAACTCTTCCTTTCTTGAAAGATTTCTCTATAGCATATATGTTTAATTGGCATTTTACTCACAGTGGAACTTCTTTCAAAATTAGTCAGTTCTCCCAAATCCCACTGCTACTTTATCAGCTAAGTTTGTGTAATAATCTGAAACCTCTGTTATCATTTCACAATATTCACAACATACTTACCAGGAGTAGATGACATCTCATGAAACTACTTTCTTTGCTGATTCATAAGAAGCAACTCCTCATTCATTCAAGTTCTATCATCAGATTGCAGTAATTCAGGCACATCTTCAGACTATACTTTTATCAAATTCTCTTGCTATTTTTACCACATCTTCAGTTACTTCCTCCACTGATCTTGAACTCCTTAAAGTCCTCCATAAAGGTTGGAATGAATGACTTTTTCAAAAAGATTTATTTATTTATGCAAACAAGCTGGGGTACAGGCCAGAGGTGTGGGGTGGTGAGAGGATTCACCAGAGACAGAGTGGGGAGCAAACAGGCAGATCTAGTGAAGTACACTGCTGAGGGGAGCAGCAGGCGAGGCAGGAGAGATCTGCTGCGCCATATGGGAATCTCCCTGGCCTGGTATTGAACTTGTGCTGCAGTGGCTCTTGATAGCTTCATAGTGCTGCGATTAATCCTTTGCGCCACCAGGGAGGCAGTGGAATGAACTACTTTCAAACACTTGTTCATGTTGATATTTTTTTCTCTTTTAATTTAATTTTATTTAATTTGTATCCTTTACATTATTATGTATCCCCCATAAGATTCCCACCACCAATTCACCCCTGAACCATCACCATAGTCCCTGGTGCTCTTTTCTACCCTATTTTGGTCCCTCTTCCTCCCCCTCCCCTGCAGAATGTCTCTTATTTGTTGTTGCCTGCTAGTTTTTGTTTTTCTTTTTGATTTGTGTGATATTTTCTACTTCTGATTTCTCGTTTGGCTCTCTTGTATTCCTCCTATAAGTGATACTATTTGATATTTTTCTTTTTCCTTTGGGCATATTTTGCTGAGCATGATCCCTTCTAGCTCCATCCATGTTGCTGCAAATTGCATTAGTGTATAATTTTTGATTGCTGAGTAGTATTCCATTGTGTACATGTACCATATCTTCTTGATCCAGTTGTCAATTTTGGGGCACTTGGGTGGTTTCCATATTTTAGCTATTGTAAATAGTGCTGCAATAAACATAAGTGTGCATGTGCCCTTTGGGATTACCGTTTTTGTATTCTTTGGGTATATTCCTAGGAGTGAAATTGCTGGGTCGTATGGAAGTTCCATTTTTAGTTGTTTGAGAAACCTCCATACAGCTTTCCATACTGGTTGAACCAGTTTGCATTCCCACCAACAGTGTAAGAGTGTTCCTTTTTCTCCACACCTTTTTCTCCACACCTCACCAACATTTGTTATTTTCTGTTTCTTTAATGTGTGCCATTTTTGTTGGTGTAAGGTGGTATCTCATTGTGGTTTTTATTTGCATTTCCCTGAGTATGAAGAATGTTGAACATTTTTTCATGTTTGCCATTTGCATTTCTTCTTTGGAGAAGTGTCTTTTAAGTTCTTCTGCCCATTTTTTGACTGGATTTTTGGCTTTGTTTTTGTTGAGTCGTGTGAGTTCTTTGTAGATTTTTGTGAAAAGTCCCTTGTCTGTTGTATGGAGTGCAAATATTTTCTCCCAGTCAGTGGGCTGTCTGTTTGTTTTGGTTAATGTCTCTTTTGCCATACAGAAGCTTTTTAGTTTGATGTAATCGCAGATGTTTATCTTTTCCTTCACTATCTTTGCTTTGGGGGATGTGTCTTTAAAAATGTTACTAAGATATATATCATGTTGTGTCTTGCCTATATTTTCTTCTATATATTTTATGGTTTGTTCTATATATTTTATGGTATCTCTATATTTGAGATAATATAAGAGACTTATATTCAAGTCTTATCAATATCAAGACTTATATTCAAGTCTCTTATCCATTTCAAATTGGTTTTCATGCATGGCTTGAGATAGTAGTCTAGTTTTATTTTTCTGCAGGGAGTCGTCCAGTTTTCCCAGCACATTTGTTGAACAAACTGTCCTTGTTCTATTGCATGTTCTTTGCACATTTATCAAAGATTAGCTGTCCATATATATGTGTGTTGATTTTTGGGTTTTCTATTCGATTCCATTGGTCTGTGTGTCTATTTTTGTTCCAGTCCAATGCGGTTTTAATTATTATGGCTTTGTAGTATAGTTTGCCGTCTGGGAGGGCGATACCTCCATTCTCCTTATTTTGGTGAGGAGGGCTTTGGCCATTCGAGGTTTTTTGTGGTTCCATATGAACTTCATCAGCATTTATTCTATCTCTTTCAAGAATGTCGTTGAGATTTTTATTGGAATAGCATTGAATCTGTTAATTGCTTTTGGTAGTATGGCCATTTTAATAATGTTAAGTCTTCCAATCCATGAGCAGGGGATGTCTTTCCATTTGCTTGTGTCTTCTTCTATTTTTTTATATAGTGTTTTATAGTTTTTTTGTATAGGTCCTTTACCTCTTTTGTTAGGTTTATTCCCAGGGATTTGATTACTTTTGTTTCAGTTTTAAAAGGGGTGGTTTTCTTGATTTCCTCTTCTTCAGATTGATTGTTTGCATATAGGAAAGCTGCTGATTTTTGTGTGTTTATTTTGTAACCCACTACTTTATTAAATTGATTGATTGATTAGTTTTTTTGTGGAGTTTTTCGGGTTCTCTATGTATATTATCATATTGTCTACAAATAGTGATAACTTTACTTCTTCTTTTCCTATTTGAATTTCTTGTATGCTTTTTTCCTGTCTTATTACTCTGGCTAGGACTTCCAATGTTACATTGAAAAGCAGTGGTGACAGTGGACAACCATGTCTTGTTCCAGATTTCAAGGGAAAGGCTTTCAGTTTTTCACCATTGAGAGTGATATTGGCTGTGGGTTTGTCATATATGGCCTTTATCGTGTTGAGGTATATTCCTTATATCCTGAGAATTTCGAGGACTTTCATCATAAATGGATGTTAGACTTTGTCGAATGCTTTGTCAGCTTCTATTGATATCATCATATGGTTTTTATGTTTCTTTTTGTTGATGTGTTGGATTACATTAATTGATTTTCTGATGTTGAACCATCCTTGTGGCCCTGCGATAAATCCCATTTGGTCATGGTGAATTATCTTTTTGGTACATTGTTGGATTTTATTAGCTAAAATTTTATTGACAATTTTTGTATCTGTGTTCATTAGAGAGATTGGTCTGTAGTTTTGTGTGTGTGTGTGTGTGTGTGTGTGTGTGTATGTGTGTGTGTGTGTTTGTTTGTGTTGTCCTTGTTCGGTTTTGGTATTAGGGTAATGTTGGCGTCATAGAACGTATTTGGTTCTATTTGGTTCTAACATATTTGGTTCTAACGTATTCCTTCCTTCTCATTTTTTGAAAGAGTTTGTGTAAGATAGGCACTAGCTCATTTATGAATGTTTGGTAAAATTCATTTGTAAATCTGTCTTGTCCTGGGCCTTTATTTTAAGGGAGTGTTTTGATTACTCTTTCTGTTTTGCTGCTTGTAATCGGTCTGTTTAGGTGCTCTATGTCTTCTTTATCTAATTTTGCTTGGTTATATTGTTCTAGGAATTTGTCCATCGCTTTCAGATTGTTGAACTTGTTTGCATATAGATTTTCATAGTAATCTCGGATTGTTTTTTGATTCCTCCTTAGTCTGTTGTAATTTCTCCTCTTTCATTTATGATCCTATTTATTTGTGTTTTCTCCTGTTTTTTCTTTGTGAGTCTGGCTAGAGGTTTGTCTATTTTATTTATTTTTTTCAAAGAACCAAGTTTTGGTTTCATTGACCTTTTGGATTTTTTTTTCATTTCTATTTCATTTATTTCTGATTGATTTTTATTATTTCCTTATCTCCACTGGTTTTTGGGCTTTGTTGTTCTTTCTCTAGTTCTTTGAGATGAGGGATTAAGTTGTTTCATTGAGTTGTTTCTTTTTTCTTGATGTGAGCCTGCATTGCTCTATATTTTCCTCTTAATACTGCTTTTGTTGTGTCCTATACATTTTGGAGAGTGGTGTCCTATTTTATCATTCAACTCAAAGTATTTTTTAATTTCTTCTTTGATCTCTTCATTAGTCCAATGTTCTTCCAGTAGTGTGGATTTCGATTTTGGAGGATGATCCATGTGCACTTGAGAAAAACGTGCACTCAGGTTTTTTGGGTGCAGCGTCCTCAAATGCATGTGGATCATTCTCCAAAATCAATCACTTATTAGGCCACAAAACAAATATCAACAGACTAATCAAGATCAAAATCATTCCAACTATCTTCTCTGCTCATAAAGTCATTAAATTAGAAATAAACCATGAAGGGCCTCCCTGGTGACGCAGTGGTTGAGCGCTGCGCTGTGGAGCTGTTGGCAGCGCGCAATGCGAGTTCGATGCCCAGCCGGGGAGAATCCCACATGGCGCGGCAGACCTCTCCTGCCTTGCCCGCTGCTCCCCTTGGTAGTGTATTTCTGATCTGCCTGTTCTGCTCCCAACTCTGTCTCTGGTGAACCCTCTCGCTGCCCCACACCTCTAGTCTGTGCCCCAGCTTGTATGTATAAATAAATAAATAAATAAAAGAAAGAAATAAACCATGAAAAGAAAACAAGGAATCCTCACTCTATATGGAGATTGAAATCCACACTACTCAGTCAGGATTTGTGGCCTGGTACTCCGTGCACGCAATCTGGCCAAACTTCACCTTTGTGCAGCGCCTTCCCTCTCTCAGTACTGGGACCGGACACCATGCTGTTCCTTTGGCCCCAGGTTTGCATTCTTTCCAGAGCCTGCAATGGTGGGCAGATATATTCCCAGCCCCCTTTCCTCTAGGCTCCTAAAATGCCGGTTTGGGACTTGCAACCGGGCCCAGGGTTCACCAAGAAATTTTCCTACTGCTTTCAGTCAGGTTGATGCTCCTAGCATGTAGGCTGATAATCAGTTTATTAGGTATCCATTTTGTTAATTGTGTCTGGAGGCGACAAGTACAGCCTCTTCACTCTGCTGCCATCTTCTCATTGTAGTTCTTAATCCACGTTGATATTTTCGATTCCTACCATCAATCATGAATATTCTTTTTTTCTTTTTTTTAAAGATTCAATTACATTGGTCAACAAATTTTTACAAAAGACATATCACTGAAATAAAATTAGTCATTTCCTATCAATTTGTATGTGCTCAACACGAATATGACAGTCAAATTCTAATTTTGTCTCTAGTTTTTTTTTATCAGCAATAAATTGACGTTTACATCACGAAATGCATGCCAATCACTGGTCAACAAATTTTTGCAAAAGTCACGTTACTGAAATAAAATTAGTCATTTCCTATCAATTAGTATGTGCTCAACACTAAAATGACAGTCAAATTCTAATTTGGCTCTAGCTTTTTTTTGTAATCTGCAATAAATGGATGTTTACATCACGAAATGCATGCCAAAAGTAATAGGCCTACGGTTAACACTTGTAAAAAAATCAACTCATAGACTACTTCTTATACTTTTTGGCTTGTCTCTTGTACAGTTGCTCAGGAGCATCTCTGGGGAATGTCCAGCAGTAGTCAGCCAGCACTGTAGTGGACTATTTTCCCTGGTATCTTTGTTCCATTGATGTGATAGCTTGATAAAAACGTTCGCCATGTTCACACTAACCATACCACAGTTATCAAGGAAGAAATCCAGATGGGAATGAAGGAAGTGGATCTTTAGAGACATATTAAATCCAAGTTTCTGATACTGCATCAGCATGTCTTCTACTAGTTCCTTGTAGTTTTCTGCCCTAACATTCCCAAGAAAGTCTGTAGATACTAGGCAAAAAGCATTCCATGCTTGTTTCACATCACCCTGCAGCAAGTTGTTGAACTGGTCATTTCAATTCAGACGGAATGTTTGCATAGATTATTCTCGACTTTTTTTTAATATATATTTTTATTGTTATTTATGTCTTTTACATTTTGTATTTCCCTTGGGTAGCCCACCAACAATTCACCCGTGATGCATCTCCATGGTCCCTTGTGTTCTTTTCTATTCCGTTTTGTGCCCTTTTCCTTCCATCCCTTTTCCTCCACCCCCTCCCCCTACTGATTGTCTCTCTCCTATTTGGTTTCCCTATAGTCCTGTTATAAGTGAAACCATTCGATATTTTTCTCTTTCTTTCCGGCTTATTTCACTGAGAATGATCCGCTCTAATTCCATCCATGTTGCTGCAAATTGCATGTGTTTATCTTCTTTCCATGCTGAATAGTATTCCATTGTGTATATGTACCACATCTTCTGGATCCAATCATCTGTTTTTGGACATCTGGGTTGCTTCCATACCTTTGCTATAGTGAACAGTGCCGCAATGAACATACGGGTGCATTTATCCTTTTGGATTAGTGTTTTTTTGTCTTTTGGGTAAATTCCAAAAGTGGGATTAGTGGGTCGTATGTAAGCTCCATGTTTAGCAGTTTGAGGAATTGCCATACAGCTATCCATAGTGGTTGGACCAGTTCACATTCCCACCAGCGCTGTAGAAGAGTTCCTTTTTCTCCACATCCTTTCCAGCATTTGTTGTTGCCTGTAGTTTTAATGTGTGCCATCCTCTCAGGTGCAAGGTGGTATCTCATAGTGGTTTTGATTTGCATTTCCTTGATTATAAGTGATGTTGAGCATTTTTTCATGTATCTGTTGGCCATTTGCTTTTCTTCTTTGGAGAAGTGCCTTTTGAGGTCTTCTGCCCATTTTTTGATTGGGTTATTGGCTTTGTTTTTGTTGAGTTGTATGAGTTCCTTGTAAATTTTTGTTATCAGTCCTTTATCAGACGTATTGTGTGCAAAGATCTTTTCCCAGTTGGTAGGGTGTCTGTTAGTTTTGGTTAATGTCTCTTTTGCTGTACAGAAGCTTTTTATTTTGATATAATCCCATCTGTTTATATTGTCTTTCACTTCCTTTGCTTTGAGGGATGTGTCTTTCAAGATTTT
>PVIJ01023262.1:0-14544 GCA_004024925.1 Scalopus aquaticus | reverse complement strand
TCCCCTTTCTCCCCCTCCTCCTCCCCCGCTTCTTTCTCTAAGGGGTCTCACTCTCAGTGAAAGGCTCCAACAACCCACTCCACTGCCCAAGACACAGCCCCTCCTCTCCCTCAACCCCACAACCCACCCACGCACCACTGAAATGTCTCTCATCAGTGTGCTGGTCCTGGTCCCCACTCCCCTCAGCCTGGCCCGGGCACCCCTCTCCTGATGACTGCAGCAGCCTCCTGACTGGTCTCCCTGCCTCTGCCGGGGGTAGAGGTGGGGGCAGCTCCTACACACCGTGCGGCCGGACATGGCCCTCACGTCTGAGTCCCTTCACATGGGCCTTCAAACAGCTCGGTGGCTGCTTCCCACTGCAGGGCACGAGGCCCAGCCGGCCTGAAGAGCCGGGTCCTCCACACACCTGCCCGCCTGTGCCTCCTTCGCTCAGGTCCGCGCCCACTTCGGCCCTCCTGGTCCACTTTGGGCCTCCTAATGTCCTCTGAACGCACCAGGCCGTGTCTCCCCCGCTCGCTGCGGGGCGCACTGGCCCTCCTGCCTGGAACACACTTTCTTCTTTATCTGTTGGTCTCCACCCGACCTTGACCGTTGTCCTGAGCGTGCACACCCTGGTGCTCTGTGTGGGCAGACAGCTCTTTGATCCTGATTCAGTCGACTCCATCCACCGTGACTAGTTTTTACCTGTTTAGCTTCAGGCGGAAACCTTATTTCCAAGCCCTTTGTTTGTGAATTTTTGTTTATCTCACTGAAGTTCCTGTCTACCAGAATAATACCCTTCATTTCAGTTTTTAGAAATATAATCAAACTTGACAACAGAATTATTTCACAATATATTGCCAGAAGCAAATTTTAGTTCACTTCCTCCACCTAAAAATTCCTTTAATTATCCAGTGTGCTTTCTAATTATTGGTCATTATTGATACCCAAGGATATGTTATGATATAAATAATGCATGACTGTGTTGTATCAATATTGTCAGTCTGGATGTCAGTTTTTCCAACTAAAGTGACTTTCTTTAAGATCCCGTAACTGTGATTTCTGAAACTTTTGCCTTGAGAATCTTTGACTATCAAAACTTTGACTGTTCTTTTTGCTTTATTTTAATGTTTAACCCCCCTTCCTGCTGGAAGAATCTAACGGATACTGAAACAAGAGTATCTCTTGTCTTAAATACCTGGTAAGTATTGTAGTTTTGTTTACAAATCTGATTTTTATTGGGTTGTGAGTTCCATTAGGCAGAAATTAATCTTTTGTATTTCCCTTTTCATTCTGAGTTTTTAATATTCATAAAGCAAGTACAATGCTCCCTAATCCTGGCTAACAGTGAAATTCTTACAAATTATTTTCAGGTAAGTGAAATAATTCTTATAAATTATTTTCAGGTCAAGTTACAGTTAATTGTTTCTTTTTTCTGAGATTATATCATCATATCTTTTTGGTTACACTAAATGGAATATTCTGGTTTTACAAGCCAGTAAATCTATGTTCTCTTTAATATAAAGACTCTCTTGCTTTTGATTAAAGTTTTATTTCTGTAGTGACTGCATGCTCCAAATTTTTTATTTTTATTTCCCCTGTGTTTTATATTTTATATTAATTTCTGTGTTGCCCTTTCTATATGGACTACTGTCTGTCTCTTTCTACCCAGCAAGGGTAACTCCATGTACCTCTCTTATTTAAAACAACTGCATAGTATAAGATACAGCAATTTTGGGTGTCCTCAGACAGTAAGAGCTAAAAGACATTGAAATTTCTCTGAGTAAAATGTACAGTGCATTCACCAAATGTTCGCGTCTACCTTTTGCAAACTCTGGAGTTGTCAAAGCCCAAATATTAAATGATGAACTGCGTACAAAATTAATTCACCAGCACATGATTAGTATCACAACCCCACATTATTAATTAAGTTCATAACAAAAACTGTTTCCTTAACAATATGGGCTTAATATTAAAACTTGCAATTAAAATTTTCCATTGCCTGTAACAAATAATTATTCAAATTTACAAGATAATAAGGCCTTTAGCATATTAAAAAGTTTTAAATAATAAGTTTATTTTGGAAATCAAACTAACGGACTAGGTGTACTCAAGCTAATGATTATCAGACATACTCAAATAGAAGGCCTTATCCTATTGGCCTCTGGCTATAATAAAGGATTTGTTTTCCAGGTGATTGGGTTTTGATTTATTCACCCTTCACTTAAACTAGCTACTACTATTTAAATTCCATGACCATATTTTACCTAAATTTGAGTTCTAATCCTCTAAATTCTAATTTGAGCAGTAGATTCCAATTACTTTGACATTCCGAAACTGTTAGATTGAACCATATGAAACCACCATTTCACTGGATTGACTTTATAACACCATGCTTGTGAAAAGAAGTTTTATTCAATCAAAATATGCATCAATAAAGTTCATAATTTTTCCTACTGGGAGAATATAAATAGGTCAAATCATCCAGTTACTGTTTCTTGAATGAGAAATGTTTGTTTCTTAGAAAGCGTGCCAAATTGGCCTCCCTGGTGGCGCAGCGCTAACCGCTGCGCTGTGGAGCTGTCGGCAGCGGTGACGCAGGTTCGTCGCCTGGCCAGGGAGATTCCCACATGGTGCGGCAGACCTCTCCTGCCTCGCCCGCTGCTCCCCTCAGCAGTGTATTTCCGTTGATCTGCCTGTTCTGCTCCTCACTCTGTCTCTGGTGAACCTCTGGCCTGTACCCCAGCTTGTATGTACAAATAAATAAATCTTTAAAAAAAAAAAAAAGAAAGAGTGCCAAATGATGGAAAAGATGGTGATCCTTTGGAAAAAGTTCCCAAAGGTATAGTGAATGTGAAAAAATTTCATAATCCAATTCAGTTTATTCTTGAAAGGTGGTTTGTGATGTGTGTAGTCAAGAATTCTCATGCAAAAGTATGGGTATATCTTTATTCATCACATGGATTAATTTAATTTAAATTTTAAAATTATTTTATATTTTTATCAAATTTTTAAAAAGATTTATTTATTTATGCATACAAGCTGGGGTACAGGCCAGAGGCGTGGGGTGGCGAGATGGCTCACCAGAGACAGAGCAGGGAGCAGAACAGGCAGATCAATGGAAATACACTGCCGAGGGGAGCAGCGGGCGAGGCAGGAGAGGTCTGCCGCGCCATGTGGGAATCTCTCTGGCCAGGCATCGAACTCACGTCGCCACTGCCGACAGCTCCACAGCGCAGTGCTTAACCACTGCGCCACCAGGGAGGCCCACATGGATTAATTTTAATACTTTCTAAAAACAATAAGCTTTTATTAATAATACAATTTGCATAAAATGAAATTAGCTATCTTCAAGTGTACAGTTTGATAAACTTTGACAAAAGTATCCAGTTATGTATAAACCACCACAATTAAGATATAAAATATTTCCATAATCCCCAAAGGAACCCTTTAATAGTAATTCCCCATTTACCCCCGCTAGCACACCCCCCCAGCCTTAGACAACCATACTACTTTCTGTTTCCATGGATTGGCCTATTCTATATATTTCATATAAATAAACCATACACTATGCAGCCTTTTGTATCTGGCTTCTTTTGCTTACCATAAAGTTTTCAAAATTCATCCATATTTAGCATGTATCAGTACTTCCTTTTTATTGCCAAGTAATATTCCATATAATTATGGATATACCACATTTATTTGTCCAGCAATTGATGAACTTTTGGGTCATTTCTATTTTTTGGCTGTTGTGGATATTGCTGCTATGAACATTTATATGCAGGTTTTGTGTAGACATATGCTTTCATGTCTCTTGAGTATATACCTAGGAATGGATTTAGGGGTCATATGGTAATTCTATGTTTAACATTTTCAGGGGCTGCCAAATGGTTTTCCATAGTGGTTATGTTACAGATACATTGCCATAAAAGGGGGAGGTGCCATGTTCCCTACCCCCTTACTTAACAAGGGGAGGAGCAAAGGGGCCAGGTGAAGACATATAACACAAAAGGCAGGTGGGCTAGAAGGGAAAAAAAGTAAGGGATTCCTCTTGTTCCTGTGGCCTGACTTGTACTCTGGTACTGCTGGGAAGGAGATAAGGAAGGAGACATGTGCAGACACTAGAAAGAGACTCATGGGTGAGACACACATGGGGAGTCTGACAATGGTAGCTGTTACCTTGATTTGTTCTTTGATTTTTTGCCCTTCTCCCAGCCCCTGTTTCTGGAACCTGTTTCAGAACTCCATTCCCCCTTCTTGCCAGAAGTTGCTATAGACTTGTGGCAAGCTTTTGGTCCCAGTTTGAACCAACTTTGTTTGACTGGTCATTTGCCCACAAGGGAATGGGTAACCTTGGGTGTTTTATAAGGAAGCTATTACCCTTTAACTCTCTATGCACATTAATTCTATTAAAGATCTTGCGTGCTAAGAGTCTGTCTTTGCCTTTGTGCACACGTAGAATGGTTGTCTAAGGCTGGGGGTGTGTGCTAGTGGGGGTAAATGGGGAATTACCATTAATGAATTCCTTTGGGAATTATGGAAATATTTTAGATCTTAATTGTGGTGGTTTTTACATGACTGGTCAGATCCTTTTAAAGCGTGCAAGTTTGGGGGTCCCAGGGTGCCCCTTGGTCTTGTACTAACAGTTGCACCCTTGCACATCTCAACCAGTAGTATATGAGGATTCAAGTTGTTCCACATCCTCTCCAACATTTCATAATGGTAGCTTTTTAATTTTTATCATCCTAGGGGGTGTTAAGTATGATTTCACTGTGATTTTACTTTGCATTTTCCTAATGACAAATGATGTTAAGCATCTTTTCATTTGTCTTTTGTATATTGTATTTGATGAAATATCTATCTGTTCAAATATTTTGTCCATTTTAACATTGGGCTGTTTCTTAACTATAGAATTTTGAGGATTCTTTAGGTATCCTGAGTTCTTTGTGATTTTTAACATTTTCTTCCAGTCTCTGTTTTGTCTTTTCATCTTCCCCACCCCCACCCACCCCACCCCCACCACCATCATTTGTATTTCCCTTATTCCTTTTTTCCTTTCATAAAAGTGTGTATATCAGGCTTCCCTGATCGCCTAGGGGTTAAGTCTCAGCACTGTCAAGATGATGGTCTGAGTTTGATCCCTGGCCAGGGAGCTAACTCACATGGTGCAGCAGACCTCTCCATCTCCCCGCTGCTCCCCTCAGCAGTTTATTTCAGTCAATCCGCTTATTCTGCTCCCTACTCTGTCTCTGGTGAATCCTCTCAACCCCCCAACCTCTGGCCTACACCCCAGTTCTTCTACACAATGATAAATAAAATCTTTTAAAAAGTGTGTATATCTCATAGTGCAATTATTTTAATTTTGATAAGTTACCTTGTAGCAGACATTTGAGAGATTGTGTTTCTGGTGTTTTATCTGAGAATGATTTGTTTGACCTAAAGCCATGAAGATTTTTTTCCTATGCTTTTTTCTAAGAATTTTAGAGTTTGTATTTTGCTTTTAGGTTTATGATCCACTTTGAGTTAATTTTTTCATATGGCATGAAATGAAGGATGACATGTGTTTGTTTTTTTATTTGCATGTGGATATTCGATTATTCTAGCACCACTTATTGAAAAGGCTATCTTTGCCCCTGTTGAATTACTTTAACAATTTTGTGGAAAATCAGTGCAATTGACTATGTAAGTGTGTTTATTTCTGGATTCTCCATTCTGTTCCATTGATCCATATGCTTACACTTACATCAATACCACACTATTTTGACTGTTGTGGTTTTATAGTCAAATTTTAAAATCAAATTTAGTTCTTCTTAAAGAAGACAACTTTTTTTTAGCACTGGACAGATGCCAGATCCATTATTGGCCAGCGTTTTAGGCCAGGGACAACACAATCTGGCACAATAGTATGTGGGGTAGACCAAATTATTTGACAATGAAAGGAGAATCCATTTTAGCTTCTCTTAAGCATAGTCACTAGCAAATTATTACCATGTCTTGTCTCATTAGCCCCATAGTCTTGGAAACTGCTTTTCACACAGTAGCTTATATTATTAAATAAGTTAATTAAATAATTAATGAAATATAGCAATTTTCCTCTCCTACTGTTTTCTCCTCCTATTCCCACGGTACCATACCAAGGGGCCTAGAGGTAAGGCACTTTTCATTTTTTGCTCTTCCTTGCCATTTCTAGACTAAATATCTCCTTGTCTTTCGCACACTTTAGCTCATTTGAAACCTAAGATACTAGACCAACCTCCCCCTCCCCCTTTATCCCACTTGGTTGCAATCATCCACAATCTTCCTGGTTGTTACCTCTCACTCACTTAAGACTTTCTAGCATCTAGTTCACGCTTTTCTTTTCTCTTCCCTACTTATCATGTAATTCTTGGTGACTTTATCACCATGTAAACAATCCATCAAACATTTCTCATCTTCATGGGTCTTATCTTCCATCCCACATTGGCTATCTACTCCTATTTGTGATACTATAGACATTATCATTGTCAATAATGACATTATCTCTAAAATACTGATTTCAAGAATCCTACTCTCCAACCAACACTTCTATTTTTCCAGGTCTCTTGCTCTAGTATTCCTACCTCAACAATTCTTCAGTTCCACTGGGATCTCCAAACCACTGTCCTTACCATATTTCACCGTTCACCACCCTCTTCCTATTCTGACTTCCCTCAATACCAGTTAAACCTCTGGCTTAATTCTATAGCCACTCATTTGCACATACCCTTAATTCCCTTACATTTTTTTGCCTCCATCTTACATATCTGGGGAAATTTGGACTTTTGTTAAAATTGACTATCTTCTTACTCTTCTGTTCCTGACCAGCTAAGTCACTCAACTCTGCTACTCATCCCCCTTTACATTTTGACAAGCGGGCACTAAACATTGATAATTGTATGACATTTCCCTAGTAAATTCACTTTCTTAATCTCTAAAACATTCTATACAATCTCTTTGCTCTTCAAAGCCTTCAATACTAAGTGCAGTCTTTAACATACATTTGCAAATTTTTCCACATCAGATTTTATTATCATTCTTGGGGCGATATTGCAACTGACAAGAGAAAAATTTTACTATTCAGACTAGTTCCTGCTGTTTCTTTCTGCCATTTCTTTGCTGCAATTCTCCTGTAGTTTCTCTACTATTCTATAAATTCAAGTTCATGCCAAAAGAAGATAAATGATGGAACTCTGCTCTCAATTATTCAGACCATGATATCTCACCAAAAACAACAAAAAAATGCTGGATAAAATATTTTAAAACTTTTCTTTAAAATATCAAAGAGTAGACAAAATTTTAAGAAATTACTAAGTAAAAATCTAAGTGAAAACAAAACCTAATTGGTAAAGGAAAGCACAAACTGGTTTTACCCTGAGGACATTTACCAAAGTAGTGAACTTGAGCTAAAATTTTCTTGGATTAGTGAGATTGGAGGATCAAAAGACAAAGCCCAGAGTCTGCTTATTGTGAGAAGTCAAGTCATTTGAAAGGAAATGTTTCCTAATAAAGCTGTGATGCCTAAAGTGGAAGAAGATTCCCATCCAGGTGATCTTCCCACTTGGGTACAATGACACTGACTATACGGAAGGTTGTAGTATGTTGCAGGCTCTAGTGGTGCTCTCATGTAATTTGCAGTCCAACTTTCTAGCACTTGGAAGTTGAAAAACTTCACATTACTATCAGCAAAGTAGACTTTAAAGCAAAAGAACAAAATTGCTTGGATTAAAGATGGACATTCATAGAGCTGATAGATTCAATTCACCTAAATTAAAGAAGGATTTTAAATTTGTTTACATGTAGTAACATAACCCCGAAAACGTATAAGCAAAACTTGACAGAGACATAATGAAAAAAAAAAATCCACAACTGTGGTGAGAGATTTTAATGTACCTCTTAGTAACTGATTGTAAATGCAAGCCAAAAATAAATCAGCAAGGACATAGAGGGCTTGAACATCATGTTACTTTGTGGAATTATTTTTTTAATTTTTAAAAAGGATTTATTTATTTATGCATACAAGAACTGGGGTGCAGGCCAGAGGTGTGGGGTGGTGAGAGGATTCACCAGAGACAGAGTGGAGAGCAGAATAGTCAGATTGACTGAAATACACTGCCCAGAGGAACTGCAGGCTGAGCAGGAGAGATCTGCTGCGCCATGTGGGAAGCTCCCTGGCCAGGGATCGAACTTGTGCTGCAGTGGCTGTGGATAGCTTCATAATGCTGAGACTTAACCCATTGCACCACCAGGGAGGCCCCTGTGGGATTATTTTTTAACTCATGACTTATTCTACTGAAATAATTGTTCTGAGATAGAAAACAAGGAGTTACTAATAGGCATATTTGCTAGCCAGTAGACCCCAAGTTTCTATACTCTAAAGGGGCCTGGCCTCTGTGCACACAAAGACAAAGCATACTTAGAGTAAAAGAACTTGAATAGGATTAGTTTGCATAGAGAGAGAGGAGAAGGAGAATTAGTTCCCATTAAAACACCCAAAGTTGCCTATCCGTTCACGGGCAACTGCCCAGCAAGACAGAGTTGCCCCAAAGCAGGTCTGTTGAGGCCCAAAAATTTGTCACAAGTCTAACACACTTTTTGACAGGGATCCATAGAAAGGAGGAAAAAGGGGTCAGGCAAGTCTGGGATGAAAGGAGCAAAACCGGGCCTCTCTGGTGGCGCAGCAGTTAAGCGCTGCGCTGTGGAGCTGTGGGCAGGCAGCGGGTTTGACGCCCAGCCGGGGAGAATCCCGCATGGCGCGGCAGACCTCTGCTGCCTCGCCCGCTGCTCCCCTCAGCAGTGTATTTCTGATCTGCCTGTTCTGCTCCCCACTCTGTCTCTGGTGAACCCTCTCGCCACCCCACACCTCTGGCCTGTACCCCAGCTTGTATGCATAAATAAAAAATAAATCTTTTAAAAAAAAGAAAAGAAAGGAGCAAAACCAAAGTACGAATCAAGGTAATGTCTTTCATTGTCAGCCTCCCCGTGTGTCTCTCACCCACATATCTCTTCTAATTGTCTCTACATGTCCCTGCTCCTCTTGTCTCCTGCAAGTGTGCCACGTCCCTGGTGCAAGTCCAAAGTGTATTTCCTTCCCATGTGTCTCAGAGCCCACCTGCCTTCTGTGTTGTATACCTTGACCTGGCCACTCTAATCTCGCCTGTAACTAAGAGGGGCCCAGGAACATGGTACCTCCCCCTTTTATGGAGATTTCTCTGTTATACATTGATTTGTATATTGGTAGTTGTCGACACAACCACATTCATCCAGTGACGAATTTGTGGGGGTTTATTGAGTACTTTGCTTTTTCCAAGTTGTTAATTCTATCTTTAGGATAAATTCCTAAATTAATTTATTAATTCATTCAACAAATATTTATTGATTGCCTACTATGTTTTACAGACTGTTGTAAGTGCTGAATGTATTCATTATAGTGGGTGAAAGCCGATATTAAATCATACGTGTAATAAATAAGTGCATTATATGACATATTAGAAGGTGAGGAAACTAGAATTAAAATCAAATGTGTAAAGAGACATTGGAAGGTCAGGAGAGGGACTGTAAATTTAAATGAAAGGAAGACCGATGTGGACCTCATTGAGAAGGTGACACAGGCGAAGATGTGGAGGAGAGGGGTTGAGCTACACAAATTTATGGGGAAAGGAAGATTTCGGGTGAAAGTCACAGACTGGGAAAAAACCCTGAAGCAGGGTAAGGGGAGTTGTCATTGCTGCGCCCTTTCGCTGTTTCTGTGTATCTGCCCCCACCCAACTTCATGCACTTTGCTTCAAAAGGCTGACACTGGTAACTCTTCTGACCATGGACTGCTGAACTTGCTCCCCTTGACTGTGTAAGAAGCCTGAACTCCTGGGGGCTTACGTTTTCCAAGGTGGCCTTATAGGCAGTGACTGACTGGTCTGGATATGATAGCAAAGCCCAGTTCTCGTCTCTGAAGGCAAGACAAATCAAGGCATAATTTATACTTCCGAGGTGCTTTCAGGATCAGGCTGAAACTTCACTCCACTCTGTCTGAAACCTTACTCCTGAGCTTGACTTTTTTCCCTTCCCCTCCTGCCTCACCCACTCCCTTGCTGGTTTCCCTGGGGAGAAGTTCCCCAATAAATCACTTGCACATGAATCCTTATCTCAGCTCTGATTCTGGTAAATATGAACTGAGACAGATTGTGAAGCTATGTGTCATTTTTAGTTCCATGAGCTAAGCTAATTTGCCTATTTAGTTGCCCTAAATCATACAGAAAACAGGACTAGTACAAATACACATGTACAGAATAAATATAAAATGTAAAGGAAGGTATAAATAAGCAAGATTTCACTAAACATGATTTCCCGCACATTTTGAATAAATTTTTTAAATGTCTAAATTAACTTCTCTCCATTACAGAAAAACTAGAAAAATAAAAAAAATGGGAGAGATAGAAACAACCCAAATCTCATTATCCAATGATAGCCATTATTATCATTTTAATGTTTAACCTTCCCAAATTGTTTCTTTTATATATACATGTGTAGCTGATCTCACATCAGAAATGCATGTAAGAAATGTCACATTGTTATTTTAAAACGAGCAACATAAGTTTGACTTCTAGTTTCCATCCTACTTGACTGATGAAAAAGTGCTATCCCAGTTCATTATTCTGTTGCTATTGTTGGGGTGGAGTTCTCTCTTCCTCAAGTTTCACCAGAATCCAAGTGTGCCCAGAATATGGACTAAGATGGTTGCTGCTGTTACCCCCACTGTCTAGAGAGCACATAGGAGTGCTGCTTCGGTGCCAAGATTCCTCGCAGGACTCTTAGCTAAGGCTAAAAACGTTCATGTTTGGGGTCCGAACCTTTTCCCTGTATCATAGAGACGTTTTTTTCTGATCATCTGCTTGTTCTCTCCATTGGGCATTACTGGGGAGGGAGGTTTCTACCCTACGCAGGAGCTACAGGCTGCTACTCCTCTTCCCGGTCCTAGAAAACTCCCATGTCTGGCGCTCTCCTTCTCCCTCTCAAACACCTCTTCTCCTCCCCCACTCAGCACAATCCTCCTTAGGAACTCAGGCTTTCAGAAAACAAAAGCCAGGAAGGGAGGTTGTTGGCAGACAAAATCTGTTTTCAGCCCTAGAGCACTAACTTCCCCAGTGGTAAAAGAGTACAGTGGGCCTGGTTATGTCTTTGGAATTGGGGATGGGGTTAAAGAGAAGAAAAATAAAAAGGAACCCAACACAAAATAATGAATTGATACCTCAATACATCCTTCCAGCCACACATATTTTTCATTACGCTGAGATCATGTTGAAATCATTACGCTGAGATCACGGTATTTTTTCACTTGATTTCTAAAATCAATTTGCCATGTCAACAATATACTTGAAAAATACTATTGTTAACAGTATCCTATTGTTTAGAATAGCCTCATCTACTTTGATCTTTTAGGTTGTGGTCAATCTTTTGGTCATTATAAAATCTGCAATAAAGAAACTTGTAACTATATACTTTACATTTACACACAAGATAGCTTCACTATCTTTGTTTATAAATTGTTTAAACTAATGTAGTTTTTTAAGTACAGAAGTATGAAGTGAAAGACTCCCATAATTCTTACAGCCAGAGATAAACAGCTTGAGATATAACTTTCATTATATATTATATTATTTCTGTTCCTATTTGGCAATACTAGCAACATTTAAATTTTTAATTAAAGAAAAAGTAGAAAATGGAAAAATAGAAGTTTTGCAACCTTCTTTTTCTTGTGTAATATAATATTATGGACATCTTTCATATCTATAAGTATATATGTAAATCACCTTTTTACAGGGCTTCTTAGTATTCCATTATATGAATATACTATAGTATGGTCATGCATTGCCTAATGAGATATGGGCTGCATATACAAGAGTGGCCCCAACAGGCTAAAACATATAGCATAGGTGTGTAGGAGGTTTTACTAGCTAGACTTGTGTTAGCACAACAAAATTATCTAGCAGTGAATTGCTCAGGAGGCATCTTTGTTGTTAAACATGGCATGACCGTATTTCTGACCCTGCCTATAGTAATCTAGATTTTTCCCACTTGTTCTTACAAGAAAATCTTCAATAAGCATCCTATATATACATTGGGGTACACAGTGTTTCCTGGCAATAGAATTGTTGAATCGAAGTATAAATACATTTGTAATTTTGATACATAATATCAAATATTCCACAGAATAGCTGTATGCATTGACACTCAAAACAGAAAATGAGAAGACCTATTTTTCACACTCTATTAACATGGAGTATTTATCATTCTCGTTTAGTAACAAAAAATAATTATTTTGTTTGCTGATTATTAGTGGAGTATCTTTTTCCACTGTTAATTGCCTATTTGTATTGCCTATTCACTTCTGTGAATTGCCTGTGGAGTGTTACTCTTTCCTTTTGTAAGGGTTTTTTTTAATATCAAAAATATTAACTCTAATGCATTTGCTGCAGATATTTTCCCTTTTTACTTTTTGTCTTTTACTCTATCAAATAAAAATGAACATCACATTGTTTTAATGGATATTTCTGAATACTGGTGAATTAGAGTGTATTTTTGATGACATATTTAGTATAATGACTTTTTTAAAATATTGCAAATCATATATGGATTTGTCTTTAAAATGTATGCCATCAAAAACCAATATTCTTTAAATTAAACAGAAGGTATAGAAGAAACTATTTTCAGCAGTTCATAATGAAATGTAGTTAAAATTGAATACAGGGCCTCCCTTGTGGTGCAAGGGGGTTAAGTCTCAACATTATGAAGCTCTCAGCAGCCACTGCAACATGAGTTTGATCCCTGGCCAAGGAGCTGACCCACATGGCGCGGCAGACCTCTCCTGTCTGCCTGCTGCTCCCCTCAGCAGTGTTTTTCAGTAGATCTGCCTGTTCTGCTCCCCACTCTGTCTATGGTGAATCCTCTCACCCCCCACACCTCTGGCCTACACTCCAGCTCTTGTATGTATAGATAAATAGATCTTTAAAAAATTGAATACAATTATATAAGATAAAATGACAAAGTTTAAAATTTTGCATATATTTAACTGAAATTCTAGGTTTGTTTTTCCCTTTTTAGGAAAAATACCTTTCCATTGCATAGAATATAAAACATTATAAAATACAGAAATAGCTTGCAAGAAACTTAGCAAGTTCTCTGCTTTTATAACAAATGTTTCAGAACAGTATTATGAGAAAACTCAAATCTCTTCCTCAACTCCCTGATTTTTCCCTCCAGAGTTTACAAGTTGCTCTGTATCCTTTTTCTTATTTTCAATGTATAGATTTTGTTTTCCGAAAATTTTAATTGAACGTTACACACATTCTGTCTCAAAATGTGACAGGGTAAAAGTCATCAAGATTTTTCTTGAAAGCAAGTGCACAAGAAGTGATAATGCTTGTGCTATTTGGGAGTTGCTGGACAAGTTGGTAAGGGTGGGAGGAAGCTGTCCTTGTGGTAATTTATATTCCTGGATTTGGTTCTGTGCACCACCTCTTCCACCCAGTCATACATTTCTAAGTTTGGGACGCACTGTTTTTTCTGCAGTGGTTAATTTGCTCTCATTCACCTTTCAAGAGCTCAAAAGAAACACTCCTCTCGTGTAAAACAAAGGGGTAAGTTAAGGGGCAGGAAAACACAGGGAACACTGCAAATGGAGTGGGCGGTGACTTCATCCCCCCTTACCCTAAACTCCATCCATGGGGTACGTGACAACTGAGTGGAAACGGTGTCACCATCTTATTCCCTCTCCCAGGCCCACCAGGGCTGACTCCACTACATAACATAGCATTGAGTCATGGCCAAAATAAAATGTGTGTGTATTTTTCCTCTCTCCACGTGCTCTCCCTGAAATGTATTCATGTCCGTAGTTCCCTCGTTCCTGCTCCCTTCACTTCTAGTGGGGTAAAACACCGTCAGATCCAGCCTCAGAAAGTGTGAGTCCGCCCTTTCCCTTCAGCTGGACCACTCAGCCCCTCTCTTCACAGGTCCTTTGAGACTAGAAGGAAAAGGCCCAAATCAGAGTGACGGTATGTAAGGTCCTCGCACCCCAGGACCCTGGTTCCCTCCTGGTGAACACCTTTCTGGGCCCAGTGGATCAGTCCAGGAGGGCAGAGACTGGGCAGCATCTGCCTGGGTGTGGGGGGGCTGTTTCTGGGCAAAAGTCGGAATGCCGGGGTTCTCTTCAGTCTAGCAGACATGGTCAATTTCAGACCCCAGGAGAAGTAGCCGCTCTAAGATGGAAGATTCTTAAACTCAGCTATGTTCTCAGGAAAAGAACAGAGAACACCCTAAAAGACATGGAGAGATTTAGCCGAAGAATAAGGTGTTTCGTGCAGTAGATGCTTTCCAAAAAAAAAAAAAAAATGAATTTACGCCTCCTGGCAAAGGGAGGGAAGCTGCCTATGTTGAGAATTGAGTAAAGGGCAACTGGGAAATGACTCCTGCTCCCCAAGGAGTAAAGGGGAAAAGAGGGCCCTTGGGGAAGAGGAACCCCATGTTGAGCAAAATCCGCCCAAAGTGTAAAGATTT
>PVIJ01023261.1:0-14544 GCA_004024925.1 Scalopus aquaticus | reverse complement strand
TCCGGCAAGGTAAAGGACATAATCTTTAACCTTTGCCCTAGGCCGAGGGTGGAGGCTGCTGTCTCCATACCTATTGTCTGAAACCAAGACCAATGATAAAAGAAACATCTTTATGCTAATCTCTGGAGGAAATAATCTAAGCTGATTTTATCAGGCCAGGAAGGGAAATAGGGGAAGGGATTAGTTGTTCTTTGTTCAAGCATTAACCCTTGACTGGGCAAGGACAAATAATAGGTGATATTTTAAATAGAATAACTTGAAAATAATAGGCGGTTATATCTGAAAAAAGGGATTAAGGGATTAAGCAATGCAAAGGTACATGGAGGAAAGGTATGGTGAAGGAATTAGCTTCTCCATAATAATCTGCTATGATTGTGGATTTATTTATTTTAATTTGGCTTCTTTGTATATATTGAGGCTATTATTCAGGGCATACAGAAATAAAATTGTGGTATCTACATGATGAATTGAACATGTCAACCCTATGAAGTAGTGACCTGCTGTTAATATTTTTTTCCTGAAAGTTATTTCTTGTATAGCAATGTAGCTAAAACAGCTTTCCTTGTGTCAGTATTCTCATGGTATTTTTTCCTACTGTTCTTCAGCTTTTGTGAATATAATTTTTGTTTGTTGTAAGGCATGTTTCCCCTAAAACAATGCCTGTATGGGCACTCAGAATATTTGTTGAAAAAATAAATGTGTTGAATGAAAATAGAACTATGTGTCTGTTGTTGGAGAAAACTAAGGTCTCATGTAAATGGTAGTTCTTTTTTTTTTAAAGATTTATTTATTTATGCATACAAGAGCTGGGGTGTAGATCAGAGGTGTGGGGTGGTGAGAGGATTCACCAGAGACATAGTAGGGAACAGAACAGGTGGATCTATTGAAGTACACTGCTGAGGGGAGCTGTGGGCGAGGCAGGAGAGGTCTGCTGTGCCACGTGGGAAGCTCCCTGGCCGGAGATCAAACTCCTGCTGCAGTGGCTCAGGATAGCTTCATAGTGCTGCGACTTAACCCCCTGTGCCACCAGGGAGGCCCATAAATGGTAGTTCTTAAGGACTTTGCTGGAGTAACTTTGCAACCCTTACATATATGTGCCTACCCCTTTCAAAGAGGTCTTACAACTCTTGACTAAGGGGCTCTCCCTTCCCCCAACCTCTTGATGTTAAGTGGCACTTCCTCTCCTGCTAACCACAGGGCAACTCAGGGAGCTGGAGGGGAGCTTAGGTATGAAACAGATTCTGTAACTTTGTATGTTAAGGGAACTGGGGTATGGTGGTAATTTTCTTATGGCTGCTGAGTGAACACTCCCCCTCTTTCCTTCCTGTACACAGTTCTAGCAAACAACAAAGTAATTTTAAAATTCTATTTTGGTGTTCATATTTTCCACAAGTATAAAAGTCCTGAGGCAAAAATGAGCAACTCTGTATCTTGGAGTAAAGTAAGCAAGCGGAACAAAGATAGCTGAGTGCCCACTCTTGTTCTTGTTGTGAGGGAATTAAATTGGCCCTTTATCTGAAGCTGTTTTTCCATCTCTGAAACAAAGCCGTTTTTCTCCCTTTTGGTCCTTGTTCCTCTAGTTTAGAGTGTCCCTTCTCTTACATCCTACCCAACTCAGTCAGACACCTTCAACATCAATTAGTACTGACCACACTTTATACTTACCCAAAGATACAAGATAGGAACTTTGGCCCCCAAAAGGTTGCAATTTAGATGTATAGATCAAACATATGGGAAGTAAAAACAATAAATGACTAGACAGTAGGTGTTAAGTGAATGATTTGGACCACAACATATTTAAGGAATTCAAAAAATCTGGGAATGAGAAAAGAAGCCTCACATAGTAAGTAGGATGAGAGTTGACATTTTAAGAAGAGCAAGATCCAGATAGTGGAAATCCATTTGAGAGAATATATGAAGAGCAGAAGTAGGTCTCCCTGGTGGCACAGGGTTTAAAGTCTCAGCACTATCAGCAGCAACTGTGACATGAGTTTGATCCACAGCCAGGGAGCTGACCCACATGGCGCAGCAGACCTCTCCTGTCTTGCCCACTACTCCCCTCAGCAGTGTATTTCAGTCAGTCCGCCTGTTCTGTTCCTCATTCTGTCTCTGGTAAATCCTCTTAAACCCCCCCACCTCTGGCCTACACCCCAGTTATTCTATGCATAATTAAATAAAAATAAATCTAAAAACAAAAACAAAAAAAAGAGCAAAAGTACTGAAGAAGCAATATTTATAGCATAGTCTAGAAAGAATGATCAGGCTAAATTGGCTGGAGTTGGTTTGGAGAAAAGTGGTGACTTTTAAAAAAATGCCTGGAAATAGCCACAGCAACCAGAATTGGGAAGGAGGTGACACAATGGATAAGATAAAAAGCAAAAGCATAATTGTGTAGGCTAAGGAAAGCCATTTAAGAATTTTTTTTCCCCTCTGGGGGAAAGAAGCATAGTTAGAGCAATATTTTACTACAAGGACATTCACATGAGGATTCAAGATAAAATGAACTGCTAAAGATCAAAAGCAACAAATTCTATAATTATATTTACATAAATATGGCAACAGTTTTAACAGAAGGGAGAGTTGAAGGAAATCATTGAGAAAAAATTGAGACTTAGACCATATACATCAGCAGGGAGATAAAGAAAATGCAGGAGGGAAATGCCTGTTTCAAAACAGAATGAAAGAGAAGAGGAGGCGTTGTTGCTAGAAAAAGTGAAAGCTAAAAGTCAGGGGGAAAAAATGCATGTAGTTTTATGTGTAGTGAGTTCCATGAAGTTTTCCTCAACTCTTCCCATCTCAAACACCCCAAATCTGGCAACTTAGCAAAACCGGAGCATGCTCACAGTTCTGTAGGTGGGTGGCGTGGTTCCTCAGGTGATTTGAGAGCCCACTTCCGGAGCTGGAGGTTGTCTAGGCTAGAATGTGGGTTTATCAGTCTGGCAGCTTGGCATAGACTGTCAGCTGGGGTATAGATCTTCTACACAGGACCCGTGCCCCGTGGCCTGTGCGAAGGTAGATTGGCACTAATATGAGGGTCGTGGGCAGCGTTCCAACCCCGAGTCAGCAGTTACCTGCTGCTGAAATTTTTTTTTTTAAAGAATTATTCCATTGTTGTAAGATTTTTTTTTTATATAGAAGAACTGGGGTGTACCCAGAGGTGTGGGGGGTGAGAGGATTCACCAGGGACAGAGTGGAGAGCGGAACAGGCAGATCCACTGAAATAAACTGCCAACAGGCGAACAGGAGAGGTCTGCTGCGCCATGTGGGTCAGCTCCCAGGCCTGGCATTGGAACTCAGGCCCCTTTACCGTGGGAAGGCCTTCGTGGTGGTAGCGCTGAGACATAACTGGTAGGCCACCAGGAAGGCCCTGCTGCTTAAATGTTGCCTTTCTCTTTCCAGAGTTTTGAAATGTACACCTTTGGCCAGGGTTCATTATCAGGACCTAGTCCCTTCTTTCCTTTAAAAGTGACCTCCCTCTCTTTTGCTGCCCAAAATGACATGAAATTAATACGTCTCATCTTTCATAGTGGGGACCTTGAAAGGTATACTTCCTTTAATTCCTAATGGAAGTTTTGCGTTCTCATGCCATCAAAGATACAAAAACATCCTTCATACTCCCCACCCCCCTCGCTACACACACACACACACACACACACACACACACACACACACCTTGTCTTTCTTAGTTTTAGAGATGTTATATACTGATAAAAATCATCCTACCTTTGCTGGACATTAACTCCCTAATGACGGGATATCAGATTCTTCCTTTTCCAGGTGGAGAAGCTATTGTCACATGGCCCAGAGTGAAGTCTATTGTACAGGGGTCCTTATTAAGGACCACAACTTTCTCCACTCCTTATTTTTCTGAAATGGAAATGCCCGTTTGAGATGGTTAGCTGAAGATTAGCAATTTTGTAAAAGATACAGTAGCAGGGATTTGCAGAGTGAGGACACTAGTCAATGAAATCAGTTTATTACCGCCTTGGACTAAAATGAATGAGGGCTCACTTAATATCTAAAAGGCAAAGAAAAGATAGATGTTATCTGGCATCTAGAACTTGCCTGGAAATTTATTTTTCTTGGCATCAAATAGAATAAATAAATTAGAGATTGAATTCACCCATAGACTATAGTACTTTTATTTAAATGTTTCCTTATGTAAAGTGTGAGTTATTTTAAGATATCTTTTGTAGCAGAAATTATAATTGAGTCAAAGATTCATCTCAGTTCTCTTCTCGACTTGCTCATAGCGCCAGCTACATAGAGAGGAATACACTGATAGGCCTCCCTGGACACAAGGGGAGGCACAAGTATCTGAGAAAAAATAAGTACGTTGTCCCTCAGGGGCTTTCTTTAAAAAAATCACTCTATAGTAAGTGGTTACAAAAGTCACAATGCTTTTGCTTAAAATAAGAAAAAGGACCTCTCTGGTGTTTTAGGGGTTAAGTCTCAGCGCTGTCATGCTATTGCCACTGCAGGCGTTTGATCCTGGCTAGGGAGCTAACCCACAAATGGTGCAACAGACCTCTCCTGTCTCGCCCACTGCTGCCCTCAGCAGTGTGTTTCCATCGATCTGCCTGTTCTGCTCCCCACTCTGTCTCTGGTGAATCCTCTCACCCACTGCTCCCAACCCCCGCACCTCTTACCTACACCCCAGTTCTTCTAGGCATAAATAAATAAATTTTTCAAAATAAATAAATAAAATTAGAAAAGGCTTTGGATTTCTGATCTTCTAAATAGTGCTCAAACTCCAAAATAGGAATAGCCAATTTACCCATTCTGTAAAATCTAGAAGCTGCCAAGTCAGTGGTTGAGGAGTCTGATAGAGCTTTTGCTTATCTTTCATTTAGCTCTTATTAGACTCCTCACTTAGGGAATTCCAGACTTCCTTCTCACTTCTCAAGCTTCTGATTCCAACTGTACTCACACTTCCTCTTTTTCTAGAAAGAGCAAAATTAATATCTACAGCCTAGATATATTACATGTGATACCCAGATCTTATGTACCACCAAAAATGGATTTTTTAATTGAACTTTTAATTTTGAAATGGAATTTGTAAATTCATATACCTTTGTAAGAATACAGCTGACTTTGTAAGAATCAAATGTACTCTTTACCCAGTAGTCTTCATTAGTAGCATCTTACAAATGCTAGTACAATAATACAACCATCACTGGATACTGCTAACTCTTCAAAAAAAAATTTTTTGTTGTTTTATGGATTAGCTAGTTCACATGAACTCATCTGTCAGCAGGAGTAACCTTTGCAGGCTAATTAGCTGCCCCCATTCTTGTGTAACCAGTTAAAGTTAAGAGTCATGTTGAAAAAATTGGATTAGTCATATAATTCATACTGAGTAAAGTGAATTATATAATTGTGAGTGTTCCTTTAGATCCATTAAAAAAGTGGCTCGCTATAGAAATATGGGGGGAGGTATTAAGAAAAACCTTAGGTGTCTTTTGTTTGTTTGCTGGATTGTTTTTGAAATAGACTGCTTAGGGGCAACAAAGTGGGGAGGGGGTCCAGTGCCTATGGTAAAGGGACGAGGGTGTTTTAATGGTGGGCGTGGTGTGGTGATACACATCTGAGGAGGTATGAACCTACTCCCCTAAGTCATACACAGTCTTACAAAGCGCTGTTACCTCGATAATAATAATAGTAATAAAATAAAAGACCCCCCCCATTTTGGTAAAATTTCACTGTAGTGGTATGGTAGGCAGCATTCTAACACAGATCCCAAATTTCCCACCCACATGTTATGCATGCTCTGAAATCACTGGGATTGTAGTGTTGCGACAGAATTCCTTCAGGGAAGCAGGCATCTCTCAGAGAGGAGGGAAGGTTTTATTTATGCCAGCTGGCTCAGAGGAGATCCTTCTCTAAAGTCTTAGCCCTGAGCAGTTAGGTTACAGAGTAACGTATTGGTTAAAGCCAGGGGTACAGTCAGCTGGGAATGCTTGAATCAGGGTGCATGTGGCCTTGAGAGCACTTATCAGTTGTTCCCTAAAACTTGTAGTCTACAGGCTATGTCCCGACTTCAGCTAATCAACAGGTCAACCTGACATTTTTCCACTTCAGTAGGACTGTGAGAATGATGAGTTTTCTTCTTGTGATCATGTTATTATATGACAGAAGTGACCTTAAGATGGGGAGGTTATCTGGGTTGACTTCACCTAAGCATATGAACTTTTTAAAAGTAGAGTTTGGGGAGGTGGTGGGGAGCACAAGCTGGAGGGGGTCCATACTTTGGTGGTGGATGTAATGAGATGAAATTCATTTGAAAAGGTGTGGACCTGTACCCCTAAAACCCATGTTACCTCAATAAAGATAATAGCAATAACTTAAACAAATGCTAGAGTTTTCTCTCGCTAGTTGCAGAGAGAAATTTCAGGAATTGACCTGCAAAAAAGCCAACCCATGTGGTGTGGTGATGATAGCAGCTGAGAGCAGCTCTGGTCTGACAACCCAGTAAATGCAGCCTCAGACCTAAAACGCACGTCGCTAAATTCTGCCAGGTATGCCGTTGAGCTTGGACATGAATTCTCTCCCAGAGCCTCGGGCTAGAAACAGTCCAGCTGACACTCTGGTTGCTGCCTCTCAATACTGCGCGATTAGGAAACACTGCCGCACCAGCCAGACGTAAGCACAGTGAATGCTGTCCAGGGTGGGAGAGAGAGGCTCAGGGGACTCTGTCATGGCCGCCCCCTCTGAGAATCAGCAAATTAAAATTGCGTTGTGAAACCAGGGCATAACAAAGGTGTACGACCAAAGGGAAGTAGGAATAAAATAGTGTCACGTGGCCCTGACTCTTGCTGGAGTCACATGCAAGAGTAGCCCACCCTGCCCTGCCGCATTCGATATACTGTTCTCATGAGCAAAACTCCTGGTAGCTGGCACAGATGTCATTTCTAAATGCATGTCCTTCAGTGTACAAACTGACAAACCCCTGTTCAACTTCAGGATTTCTTAATGATTTCACTCTTCCTTGCTTTCTTACTTCATTTCTTTCCCTGAGGAAAGCAGCTTTCTCATGGTTGTCAAGGTAACCACTCCCTCCATCTGTGTTCATGGGACCTTGAGGAAAAACCTCACTCCCTGCCTTTTTTATTTTTATTTTTTTCTTGCAAGGAAGACAAATTTGGTTGCATTTCAACTTAATATTCACTACATGTGACTTTAGTATAAACACACAATCTCTGCCCTCCTTGCCTGCAAGGTCACTTCATTCATTCAACCAGTATCTACTAAGCTACAGCTCAGTATCTTTAAGTTGGGCTTTGAGGTATACAAAGGAACAACATGATCCCCTCAGAGGAATTTCCAGTCTAGAGGTCTATCCAGATAATCCAGGACAAATTCCTCCCTCTCAAAATTCTTAACCATGGGCTTCTTTAGTGGTACAGGGGTTAAAGTCTCAATGCTATCAAGACAGCACCAACCACTGCTGCATGACTTCAATCCCCAGCCAGGGAGCTTCCCACATGGCGCAACAGACCTCTCCTGCCTCGCCCGCTGCTCCCCTCAGCAGTGTCCTTCAGTCAATCCACCTGTTCTGCTTCCCACTCTGTCTCTGGGGAATCCTCTCACCCCCTGCCGTACCTCTGGCCTACACCCCAGTTCTTGTATGCATGATAAAAAATAATCTTGAAAAAAAAAAAAAGAGTTCCAGGCAGTGAAAACATAATGTGGAAAAGCCTTTATAGATCGGTGTCTTGGCTGTAAAATAATACATAAATAAAATAATATTTACCTCACCTTATCATAAAGGATGAGTTAATACACGTAAAACTCTAAGAAGTATGTGTTCATTCTGTGCTAGTACATGATAGCCAGGGTGACAATGAATAGCCAAGGAGAAAATCCAGGAAAGAGGCTGAAATAGGAAGCAAGGACCCCCCCAAGATTGATCTTTTTTTAGGTCTTGTTGAATTAATCTGAGGGGGATCCACTGATTAATTTTAAACTGAAATGTGGTCTGATTACTTATTTATATATTTTAGTTGACTGTCCTTTCTGAATGGAAAACATGAGACAAGACAAGAGTTAGGGAGTACGGCTGGGTCAAGGATGATATTGTATCCACAATATCAGGAAGAATCGAAAGACTCAGCAGACAAGATAAATTATATTTTAGTGCAATACTTTTTTAAAGTTTTATTTATTTATGCATATAAGAACTGGTGTGTAGGCCAGAGTGTGGGGTGGTGAGAGGATTCACCAGAGACAGAGTAGGGAGCAGAACAGGCAGATCTACTGAAGTACACTGCTGAGGGGAGCAGCGGGCAAGACAGGAGAGGTCTGCTGCACCATGTGGGAAGCCCCCTGGCCAGGGATCGAACTCGTGCTGCAGTGGCTGCAGATAGCTTCATAGTGCTGAGGCATAACCCATTGTTCCACCAGAGAGGCCCTAATGAAATATTTTTTAAAAATCAAAATTAGTGTGAAAACATCCATGATGAACAACTTATGTTCGAATTTAACTTATGTTAAAATTGTAAATAAAGGCAATGTTACTGGGGACATCCATGAAAGAATTGTTAGTGTGTCACCAAGGGTCACCCAGGAACCCCAAATTATTAAAAGGTGCACACTCCAAAGGGGCCCAGCCACCTGTTGCACAAAGACAAAGGAAGCAGACTCTTAGTGTGATAGATCTTTAGTAGAATTAGTATGCATAAAGGGGGAAGAGGAAAAAAGACCCAATAAAACACCCCAAATTACCTATCTCCTGGGGGCAAATGCCCAGCCAAACAGGGTGGGCCACAAAGCAGGGCTAATGAGGCCAAAAACTTGCCACAATTCTAAGGCACCTTCTGGCAGGGAACGACAAGAAAGGGTTAAGGCAGGTCTGGGACAAAGAGCAAAAGAAAATGCAAAATCAAGAAAGCAGTTCCCATTGTCAGCCTCCCCATGTGTCTCTTCTCCATGAGTCTCCTGCAAGTCCCTTTTCCAGCAGTTCCAGGGTACAAGTCAGGCCACAGAAAACAAAACCCCCTGAGCCCACATGTGTTCAGTTGTATATCAAGCCTGTCTGCTTAACTCCACCCCTAGTTCCCAGCTGCATCTCCCCACACACACACCCCCACCCAATCAAGGAAGTCCACTTCATCACATACTAGGATTTGTGATCCAAGGCAGCTGCATATAAGCAGAGGCATGGAAAATGACGTCATTTAATGCTCTGCAATACTCCTCTCCCTTTTATCAGGATTTGTGTTTGTTAAGGTTGAGAGATGACAAGCCCTGAAGCTGAGTGGTGGCACTGCATGTAAAGACGGTTGAATGGATCAAGGAAGACTATGAAAGGAGTTGTGGCAGAGCAGCCTTGGTGATGTCTTTTACTAAGAGTGTATTCTCAAGAGGGGGCAAAATTTCAGGAAGGGGAGATGGTAGGGTGGATCAAGGAGGAAATGAAGTTCTGCTTAGGATATAATGAACTCAAGAAGCCACTGATACATTCAACTGGAGATACTAGGAAGCAACTGAAATATGTGAAAATAATTAAGCAAAAATTGTTACCCCAGGGCCTCCCTGGTGGCGCAGTGGTTAAGCGCTGCGCTGTGGAGCTGTCGGCAGCAGCGATGCGAGTTCGACGCCCAGACAGGGAGAATCCCACATGGTGCGGCAGACCTCTCCTGTCTCGCCCGCTGCTCCCCTCAGCAGTGTATTTCTGATCTGCCTGTTCTGCTCCCCGCTCTGTGCCTGGTGAGCCCTCTTGCCGCCCCACACCTCTGGCCTGTACCCCAGCTTGTATGTATAAATAAATAAAATCTTAAAAAAAAAATTGTTACCCCAGCTTTGTTGCTTCCTTGCCTGTTAGCCCCTAAGTTTGTCCACTATTGCTTTCCTTGGGAGGAAAGAGGATTTTGAAAGACCTAATTCCTTGGGGTGTAGGAGCAGAAAGTTGGGAGGTAATGTTGGGAAAGGAGATGAACAGGGAGTTCTCAGGCTTGTGTGAGAGCATCTGATGAATCTTTGTCCCTGGATCATGTTCAGATCATTACACAGTTACCCATACTGTTCATTTATGGTTCATGTCATTGGTAGTAATAACCTCTATCACTTATTGACAACTTAATTATTCCCTCATTCTCATCAAAGACTTTGACCTTTGGGTAAGTCACGCACATCCTGTTATTACCTGGAACGTTTTTGTTTTAAAATCTTAAATACATTTATACCTCTCTAGGACTTTAATCTCAGCTCCACCTCTTCCCTCAGTCACTCTTATTACATCAGTTTCTTGAGCTCATCAAGACAATGACCCTTGATCTACTCAGCAAGGTGTCTGTCAGCCCCTTTCTACCCTTACTTTCACTCTTATTTTGCTTACCCTGCAGTGACACATCACTTCAGCCATTTTCATGTCAATATCCTCAGTACTCTCATTTTTTTTCTATTGTCTTATCATCAGATACACTCTACCTTTATAAGCATCATCACATGCACATAGGTACATGTTGTGCACTGCACAAGCGCACCTTGTAATGGGAAAAAATTGAAAACCAACGCAGGCTGTATTCAGAATTTTACCCAAGAGTGCAACCTTTTCTAATTTGCTACATAGTCTAGTGCAGAGGTTCTCAAACTATAGGCCCCACAAACCAACTACATTGACTGCCTATTTTTCCATCGCCCACAAGTTAATACTTACTTTTTATATATTTAAATGGTTGATTGAGAAAACTCAAAAGAAGAATATTTTCTGGTATATATAAATTGTATTAAACTCAAATTTTAGAATCCACAAGTAAAGTTTTATTAGAATACAGCTATCTCATTGATTTATGATACTGTCTGTGGCTAATTTGATATTGCAGAGTTCCTTAGCTGTGCTAGAGAGAGTACAAAGCCCACAAATCCTAAAACATCTAGTTCTTTCCCGAAAAAAACTTGTCTCCCCTTGATTCAGCAAGTCTGTTTGCCTTCTCTCTGCCAACACTGGGGGTATTAAATATTGGCTAGAGAAAATCCATTAAGTATATAGGTTGGCGCTTGGAATTTTATATTCGGCATCTCTTACCCTACCTGGAAATGCAACATATGTGGGTATCCTGACCGCCCTAGTCAGTTCTCTCTCCTCTTTTCTTCGCCTTTCACTTTTATCATTCTTCCAAGCCTTCAAATACTGCACCCCTATCTCAACAGATGCCTCACCTCCTACTTGTCAGTGAAAATAGAAGCTGACACTCCCTCAGTTTCCTGCTCCTGCACCTACACACTTACCTGCAGTTGGCCTCGTCCTTTGTTTACCGCATTTCAGTAGCAGTGGGGACTTTTCCCTCACTGAAAGCAAGTTCTACACCTAGTGCTCTGGGTGCCATCACCCTCCTCTGCTCCATGTCCTATCCCAGTGCTTGGTTGGTTCTTCTCTCCCTGGGAGCTCACCATGTCCCTGTCCTTGCACTAGCATTTTGACACTATTATCAGCTAACACAGTTAACCTCATACCCTCCTCCTCTTAAAATGCTTTCTACATTTAGCTTCCAGGACATCTTATTTCCAGTTTTCCTCTGACCTCATGGATTGCTCATCTTCTGTCTCATTTGCTGATTCCATCTCATGTCCCGGTCGGGTCAATATCATTCCTTGACTCAAATCTACTATCTTCCTATCTGAATTAGTCAGCTCAGGCCACCACAGCAAAATGCCATCTTTGGCAGGGGGAGGACAAGGGTGGGGAGAGGAGGAGGCATTTGAATAACAGAAATTTATTTTCTCACAGTTAGACTAGAAGTTTGAGATCAGGTGCCAGCATGATTGGGTTTTGGTGAAGACTGTCTTCCTGGCTAACTGTGCAGTGTGTCCTTGCGTGTTAGAGGGAGAGCGGGAGGGAGGGAACTCTGTGGTCTCTTTTAAGGTCACTAATACAGTTAGATCACAGCCACAACCATATGACCTCATTTGATCTTACCTCCATAAACTCTAAGTATTGTCATATGGAGTTATGAATTCAACATATGAATTTGTGTGTGTGTGTGTGTGTGTGTGTGTGTGTGTGTGTGTGTAGGGACACAATTCAGTCCATAGCACCATTTCACTCAGAGTAAAAGCCTAAATCCTTACACTGATTTAGCCAGCTATTGCTGCATAAGAATCAATCCAAAACTTAAGCAGCTTATAGCAATTTTTTTTTAAATTCGCTCCTAATTCCACAGATCAGGGAACCGAGGCCTGGACACCAGAGGAAGAGTCTTCTTCTGGTCTTGTCTGGGCTTTCTCAAGCGTCTGCAGCCATCCGGGAGCCTGAGGAGCACTGGCCTGTCCAAGCCCTCCCTCACAAGTCTGGTGGTGAGCCCTGCTGTGGGTTGGGCCACATGATCCAGCAGGGAGCAGACCACCCACACTCCTTCACATGGCGGTCTCACGACTCTAAGCGCGAGCTGGCCCTGAGCTGCAAATACTTTTTCAAGCCTTTGTTTACTATGATTACTAATGTGTCCCTAGCCAAAGCAAATCACAAGGTGAAGCCCAGAGTCAGTATTGAAGAGGACAGCACAGGGGTGGGGATCAATGGTGAGCCAAGGATAGTAGGGTTCACCCCAGGAACAGGCTTAATGGGTAGATTGCCATGGGACTCTTAAAACAAAAATACTAAAACTTCCTAAGAGTTTCTTTGATTTTTTTTTTGCACCCTGACCGTAGCGATGATAAAATATTCCTCTCTAAAAAAGTCTTGATGTTTTAAGTTTTAAACAAATGTTGGAGATATTTTTGGTTTTAAAAATGTATGTATAAACTTCAAATATCACCTTTCTATTCCTTTTTAAATTAACATTTTGTTCTACGTGGCAGTAAATGAAGAGAACTTCCATGGTGTTCATTTTCCATGATGCTGAACTAAGTACCACAAACTAAGGGGCTTCAGTAACTAAACTGTACCGTCTCATAGTTCTGGAGGCAGGAGGTCTAAGCTCTGGGTGTTGCCAGGGTACAGTTCTGCTGGAGGCTGCGAAGGAGCTGCTGTTCCAGGCAATCTGGCATTTCTTGGTTTGTAGGAACATCACCTGCACCTCTGCCCTCATCTTCACAGGATGCTCAGCCTGTGTACATGCCCGTGTCCAAATGTGCCCTTTTGTAAAGAGACTGGCTACAGCAGACTAGAGGTCCGCCCACCCAACTCAGTAGACCTCCTCTTAATAAATGAAAGCTGTAACAACCCCAGTACCAAATAAGGTCATATAGCTAGGTCAGAGTAGCTAGAACTTCAACATTTGTGACTTTGGTGGGGGGAGTGGGAAAAACAGAACACAATACAGCCCCCGCAATGCATGTTTACTGAACTGTCAAGTACTACATTTCCATTTCTTAAGACCGCTGATACCGTGAGTGTGACTTGCACGTGTTTGCACTGTGTACGCCTACTGAGAAGACCATGGACGACTGACAATCCAGCAGACAGAAATCAGAGGAAGGAACATGGGCATCCACTTCACACGTGAGTACTTTGCTTGCTTAGACAGACTGTGCTGAGTATAAAGATTTCACACGTGCAGGTGTAGAAAGCACATTTACATATCACCGTGGGATATATTAGCTCAGATGACTATTTCAATTAATTTTATCCATTTTTTATTGAAAGTTTTCTTGTACCCTTATGAAAGTAGAGCAATCACTATAAATGTGTTGGCTCCATCAGCTGAGCAAGAGCTTTACAGTCAGATGATGCCTGTTTTTATGTCAGTATTACCAGATGCTTCAAATAGAAAATCGCTTCACCACAATAGTAGCTTTTTTTATCATCTAATCCATGGGATCAAAATTAAGTGTCTGAAGGCCTTAGATAAAATAGGAACCATAGTGAAAGCTATTGTAAATTCTGTTTTAAAATCTCAGTATTAAACCTGATTTTCACAATGATTATTCAAACACATAGTGGTGAGATAGAGCATCATGGTAAAGACAATAATCATAACAAATTAATCTGTGTAACAAAAATGTACTTCAGATTGGTTTTGGTGCACTAATGTCCCTAATTGTGTGTAAACACATACTTCACAAGAAGAGCTAAAGATGTTAGATAAGTACATGAAAAGAGATTTAATATCATTAACCTCTAGGAAAATGCAAATTAAAACCACAATGAGATACCACTGTACACCAGTGCTAGCCAGCTCAGGCTGCCATAATAGAATACCACAAATGAGGTGGCTTACCAGCAAAAATTTACTTTCTCACAGTTCTGGAGCCTGGAAGCCTCACATCAAGGTGCTATAGGATGAGTTTCTGGCAAGACTTCTCCTCCTGCCTTCCTCATGGCCTCAGTGTGGCAGTGACCTCACATGGCCTGTGCTCTATGCCTGTGTGATCCTGGTGTGTCTTCCTCTTATAGACCCCATTAGATTAGGCCTCCACCCTCATGAATTCTTTTTTTTTTAATATATAATATATGTTTTTATTGTTATTTATGTCTTTTACATTTTGCATTCCCCTTGGGTACCCACCACCAATTCACCCGTGATCCATCTCCATGGTCCCTTGTGTTCTTTTCTATTCCATTTTGTGCCCTTTCCCTTCCCTCCCTCCGGCTCCCTCCCCCCC
>PVIJ01023260.1:0-14546 GCA_004024925.1 Scalopus aquaticus | reverse complement strand
CTTTTGGGAATTTACCCAAAGGATACAAAAACACTAATCCAAAAGGATACATGCACCCGTATGTTCATTGCAGCACTGTTCACAATAGCAAAGGTATGGAAGCAACCCAGATGTCCAAAAATAGATGATTGGATCCAGAAGATGTGGTACATATACACAATGGAGTACTATTCAGCATGGAAAGAAGATAAACACATGCCATTTGCAGCGACATGGATGGAATTAGAGGGGATCATACTCAGTGAAATAAGCCAGAAAGAAAGAGAAAAATATCGAATGGTTTCACTTATAACAGGACTATGGGGAGGCCGGGTGGGAGAGAGACAATCAGTGGGGGGGGAGGAAGGAGCCGGAGGGAGGGAAGGGAAAGGGCACAAAATGGAATAGAAAAGAACACAAGGGACCATGGAGATGGATCACGGGTGAATTGGTGGTGGGCTACCCAAGGGGAATGCAAAATGTAAAAGACATAAATAACAATAAAAATATATATTATAAAAAAAAAAAGAAATGAGTACTTTTAACGCTATTTGTATGAAATTGTTTCTTTAAAATACAAAAGAGGGTGGGGTGAGAACAAAGTGGAGAAGCAACAAAAATGGACTATAGTGGCAGACTACAGGTGTTTTGCTGGTGGGCGCAGTATGATAACAACAATTGAAGGGGAAAATCCTATATTTTAAAAACATGAACAACAATGTAAATAAATGTAATCTAAATAAATAAACAAAAAAATAAGGATACAGAAGACTAATAAAATGCCTACTTACTGTGAAAAGCAGGGAATAAGAGGATAGGAACAGAGAGGGGGAAGAGCTTTGTTTACTCTTTTTATTCTTTTATTTGAAGCACATGAATGTATTAGCAATTCAGCATTTAAAATATTCTGCATAAAATTTACATTCTGAATATTCCTGTATAATTTATGCAGCTTGAGAAAATGCAGTTACGTGATTTGTTGGATTCATTCCAGCTTATGTATTTCAAATACTAAGTATTTACTGAGCACCTACTACATCCAAGAAGATCTACTATGTGGAGAAATAGGGAGATTTATAAGATAACCTTTCACAACAGACTCTTACAGTACTGCTGGGGATATAAAAGCGAAAACACAGAAACACTCCCCTCCATACACACAGTAAGGAAGATCATAATAATGTGCTAATTTGCAATACAGCCAGAAAAAGCCAAAGAACTAAGCAGACAGGCATCAATGACAATTGACCTCATCACAGAAGGCTGTTCTGAGGGCAAAGGACTTGAAGCCCCAGTAGGATTGGGAAGAGAGAGACATTTGTAGCTGTACAGAAAACACCCAGACATTTGAAGCAGTCTTAGCCTCCAGCCTAGGGTAAGAGTCACAGCTCTAAAAATTGTTAAATGTTAATCATCTATAATTTTATGAATCACCATGGGCTTGGAATGTGAAGGTAGAAATCAGAATTTTGCATTACCCCATTAACCTAACTTGAAAAGGTTTTCTGAATTTGAACTTGAATATGATTTATGGGAGTACAAATTTGGGAAAAGGTGTACTACTTCTAAATAACTTCATATATAGGTTACAGGGGAAATCTTTGGTCTAAGAATTACATATACCTCAATGACAATGAAAGAAAACCACCTGCTTTCAGCTTCAATCTTTTACCCTTAGAGTATGGAGGGGGAAAGTAAATTTACCTAAGCATAAAGAGTCTATTGAAATACATTTTGATTGTTTGACTTATTCCAGCCAAAAACAGGTAGAATTTTCACTGAGTTTTGAAACTAGGACAGACAAGGTTCACAGGTGAAATCTGAATGAGTTATTTAAGCTTTCTTATTAAGCATCAACTTCCTAATCTATAAAAAAGGAATAATAAGGGCCTCCCTGATGGTGCAATGGGTTAAGTCTCAGCACTATGAAGCTATCACCAGTCACTGAGGCACAAGTTCTGATCCCCGGCCAGGGAGCTTCCCACATGATGCAGCAAAATACTCCTGGCTCCCCTCAGCAGTGTACATAAGAGGATCCATCTGTTCTGCTCCCCACTCTGTCTCTGGTTAATCCTCTCACCACCCCACACCTCTGGCCTACACCCAAGTTCTTGCATACATAAATTACATAAATCTTTAAAAAAAAGGAATAATATTGACCCTTAAGAGACATCATGAAGATTAAATTAGATCATAAACATAAAATGCTTAGCACCGTGGCTGACAAGCAAGGAGATATGCAGCCCAAGTTAGTTTCTTCCCTGACATCACTTAAAACTTGATCAATGAAGACCTTATTGATTTTTTAAATGTTAAGAAGTCACTTAGCACAAAACTGTAAGCAGCCACTGATCTGCTCCTTCTTTTCTAAAGGATCAAAGTGGTGATAAAGCCCAAAATATAATTAAACACTTACTGGAGGAACTACATGACCAGCAGTTAAATACTAAGACTGCAGGGGAAAAACACTTTCAAATTCTGAGTAGAATGAGAACCCATCTGAAGCAGGGAGGAAGACAATGCTGGCAATAGGCATTTCTGCCAGAAGCAATATCACTGTAAATGGCAATAAATCAAGAAATTCACCCAGGAGCCAAATTCTTCCACTGTGGATGTCTAACCCCATGATCATTACTAATGGCTGTGATTTGAATTCTCAAGCAGTAAATTTGAGTCGGAAAACCTTTAATTTTCCATTAACTGTGGAATTCTCACAGTTTAATTCACACCCGCATCTCCTTCTTGGGGAACATAAGAGAAAAATTCTGACTATTGGCAAACCCCATAGTTCCTCAGGCACCAGGAGAGAAAATGAGAAAAGGCAGCAAACTGTACCCACTATAAACAAGTCAGGTCACTCCAAAACGCAGCCTAAAATTTCCAGGTTTTGTTTTAAAACCATGTTTAGATGCCATACACACATCCTTGCTACTAATTTAAAATATTATCAGAGTTTGAGGAGCAACATGGTAGGTTTTTGTTCCAAATATTTTCTTCCATGGGGGTGGATAGAAATGCCAAGCATGCCATCTGTGGAAATTTCTAAGTCAGGGGTAATGGTTTCTATCCAGGAATAAGATTCATCCTTTACCTCCGAGAATCATCCCTGTGTCCCCTCCTTCAACAAGCACCTGCCTGATAAGTGGGGTAATGCCAGAAAATAGAATGTGGTCCAGGTAAACCCACAGATGCTCAGATCCAGCTCAGGCATTCTATTTGCAGTCAGGTTCCAGGTATTTCCAATCTCTTGATATTCTCTACATTCTTCATTGGATTCCTAAATTTCACAAGGTTGCCAGAAGAAAGGATGATGGGCAGATAGATGGACAGATGGGCAGACAAACACACACACATAGTACCTACTGGCTAAAACTGGCACAAAGGTCTGATTGGAAAGGAAGAAAAGATTCTAGAAAGACAAAGTGCAGTCAGACAAATCAAGCAACAAGCCGGAGTGGTAGAGTCTAGTGTGGAAAGGTTAGAGCAGAAGCCCTGGGCTATCTAGAGGCTTTAGTACCACATCATTGTTTGGAAGAGAAGCAAGAGGACCTAGTCCTACAAGACAATGTATGTGTATATGGGGGGTGGGGGGTGCAGGGGGAAGTCGGAGGTGGGGGGCTGGCTAGGAGAAGGATTTCTAAGGTCAAAGGCCTGAGTTCACTCAGGAGCTGTGTGGTCTAGTAAAGCAATGTGTAGTGTGTTGTTTCCACTTTGGAAATGTTAAAATGATCTACCTCACAGGGTTGCTAAAGAACAAAGTAAGAGGTAGGTAAAGCAGATGCCATGTTCTGAGCATGCAATAAATACCATTACCATTCTGAAATTAATAGTGAAGCCTCTAGGAACCAATGCACGCGAATGTTCAAGTGAACCCAGAGTCAAATATATGGACTTTTTTTTTTAAGATTTATTTTTTATACATACAAGCTGGGGCACAGGCCAGAGGCGTGGGGCAGTGAGAGGGTTCACCAGAGACAGAGTGGATAGCAGAACAGGCAGATCAGAAATACACTGCTGAGGGGAGCAGCGGGTGAGACAGGAGAGGTCTGCCGCGCCATGTGGGATTCTCCCTGGCCGGGCGTCGAACTCGCATCGCCGCTGCTGACAGTTCCCAACAGCTGCGCCACCGGGGAGGACCAAATATATGGACTTAAAAGTCGACTTCACCCAGAGTGCCATGCAAGCATGGCTTTGTCACTTTCTTTTTAAAGAACAGAGGTAAATTAAGAGTGATCATTGTGATTACTAGCAGAGCAGTTTGCTTCAGAGAAAAAGTACATTTAAAATGATTTTACACTTTCAGAAACCCATTTGCTGCAGAATACAAACTACTCATAGTTCACCTCTTCTCTTCTACATGGACACCGAAACTAAAGAATTAGTTTGCGTAATGGGCAATTTCCCATTGATGTTTTAGGATAACATATAAAATTTCAACTGCAAAAAGAAAAAAAATTTCAACTGCAAAAGAACACCAGCTAGTCCTAAAAAAATCTCATAAAACACGTATCAAAACTTTATAATTAGGCTTGCTGGAGCTTAAATTAAAAAGCTGAAAAGGAGTAAAGGGGGAACAAATATATAACAAGGCTACCATTTCTACTGTAGAAAATTTTTCTGAAGGTAAAAATTCCTGAGAGTCAATAAATTATAACAACATTCAAGTGACATTTAATTTGGATCATCTTTTCCTCACTGCCTTGAATTCTTTCACAAGTGAAAGGAAAAAAAAAAACCACCATATTTCAGAATAAAATAGCCCAAGGGAGGCAAGAAAAAAAATGAAAGCAGTCTGGTTATGTATTTTGAAAAACAAATTTAAGCTACTAAAACCATTCCATTATACTCCTTCTCTCTTCCTCTAAAAAAAGATTAATGTACCATTTCTAAATATGTGAAAGCTAAGCATAAAAATTGTGATTTATTCCTTTCTTTCCAAAAGTAAACATACCTAAAAATCAAGAAAAAATAGCAAAAACAAAAGTTTTAATAGTACATTAGGGCTTTAAAATTGTTCAGAATTTTGTTTTCTTGGTAGTCAGGAACTGTATAAAATATGTAGTGTTTTAAAAATGAATTCAGCCCACTATTTTGCTTAATAGCTTCACACACACCTTCTCATATGCCCTAATTTTTTTTTTGGTTTTGGTTTTGTTTTAAAGATTTATTTATTTATGCATATAAGAGCTGTGGGGTAGGCCAGAGGTAGGGGAAGGGGTGAGAAGATTCACCAGAGAGTGGGGAGCAAAACAAGCAGATCCACTGAAATACACTGCTGAGGGGAGTAGCAGGCGAGGCAGGAAAGGTCTGTTGCACCATGTGGAAATGTTCCTGGCTGGGGATCGAACTCATGCTGCAGTGGCTGCTGATAACTTCTTAGGCTGAGACTTAACCCCTTGTGCCACCAGGTAGGCCCTGATTTAGTTTTTTAATGTCCTATTACCTCAAGTTTAAAACAGACCAAAACTAGAAATACAAAGTTTTAAAAACAGGGGCATTTTTCAAGTTCATTCTCAAGATTAACTTTTCAAAATTATATTTAGTTTGCTCTATTTTTCCAAATTCCTGTTTTCTTACAGAAATGAGTTTCCACTTTAAGTTACCACACCTAGAGAATTTCTTCAATTGTCATCTGCAAATATATCTTAAAACATTTTCAACTTCATAGTAATGTCCTCTTAAACATGCACATGCACACATACACACATGTGCAAACATGTGCAAAGAAAAAAATAGTTTCCCCAGTCTCTAGCCTGCTTTTAAACATGCCATTCCAAAACCCTGATTATGCACGCAAATGCCAGATCTTTGGCATCAGTGCAAGCAAATGCATTTATTTCCACTTCCTGCGAACAGTGGGAAAGATGGCAGTTTTAGCTTGCCTTTTTTTCCTAGCATCTTCAATCCACAAATAAATGCTGCTGCCTCCTCACTACTCTGGAATTCCTAACCCAGACTCTGGCCAGCCTCTTTAGCCCAAGCTAGAAGGTCTCGACTGGGCTGAAAGCATTGCTCTCATGCACTTGGCCCCCTTCTCACACACCGCCCTTTGATCCCCCACTGAACTCAGCTTTCACTGTTTTCCAGATCCACCCAGAAGTGGTTATGTACAGTTGCAAAACTTTCCACATATCTACCCTCTCGACTTTTATACTTTCTATCCACAGCCTATGTTTAGGACCTTATGATTCCAAATACCAAAACTCCTTTCAGATGCTTTATTCTGAAAATGAAGACTTCCCCTTTCTATTGGCCAAGTTCTGTCTTTTTTTTTTCATGCTGTGAAAGATTTTTAGACCTAGAAAAGAATCTCAAAATTCCAGTATTTTCCTTTTATACATCTAAAAACTACACCCCCAACCCCAAAGGTAAATGAATATACAAAAATAGGGACCAAACTACAAATCTCATTTAAGAATCAACTCAGTTAGCCATCCTGAATCAAAATAATGTCTAAAATCCTCCTCTAAAATATGAACACACGGTGAACATTAAAATAGTTGACAGAAAGGGTAAAAGCTGATACCCATTATGCATTTTTAATGTTTTTAATCAATTACCCTTAATAGGGGCAAAATTTGAAGGCTAGTATACCTTCAGGTGTCAAAGATAAAATGCAGTCCACGTCACTCATAGTCCTTAATGTGTTTTCTCCTCAAGTCACCCTCCCATGCCTTACTTTGTCCCGTAGACTGTGACCTCCTTTAGGTCAGGTTCTATATCTAACTAGAACCTGATTCAGGGTCTCACCTTTAAATGCCATGAATACAATAAATACTTAGAGAACAATAAATCCCCCCAACCTGAACTTTTACCACTGGTTAAAACACTGCTCCATCCCTGTAACCTAATTTTAAAAACGCTAACACTGACTCATTGGTACTCCTCTCCTTAGCCAAGATGCAGATGGGTTTAGAAGAATCACACCACCCACACTTAATATACTATGAACTATCTAAGAAAGCAACAATGTCTATCAACATACATTAGCCAGATAACTCAAGTGTTTCTTGAGCATCTACCATGTGTTGGGTACTTCTCTAACCAATAGAGCTGTAACAACAAAACAGACAAAAATCCCTGCCCTGAAGGACACAGGAGTCCAGTGAAGTAAAGAGAACAAACTAAATAAAAAATATATAAAGTGTTTTAGATAATATCTATAAATAATTATAATAATAAGCTGGGATAGAAAACAGAAGGTGTTCCATCTGATTTAAAGAACTGAATGAAGCAGAAGAGTGAGCCATGCTGACATCTGCATTCTAGGCAGAAACTCACCAGATAAAAGGTCGTGGGGCGAGAGTGCCCAGTTATGGTTCAGCAAGGTGGACAGTGTGCAAGGATTCAGCGAGATAAAAGGCTGGGAAGAAGAGCTCCTGAATCAGAAAGAACAGACCACAGCCAGGGAAGCCAGAGTGCCTGGTAAAATCAGGGGCTGATATAGATACTCTAAATGATGAACCAATTAGAACAATGGGTTCCAATAAGCTTTCTTCCTCAGGGTCAGGTGTTATTTGCATATAATCTTTACATATGTCTACACAGCATGTATCATCTCTATTGGATCATTCTCATGGTAAAATTTTATCACTCCTGCCCTGAGGATAGACACTGCATGATTAATTCCATTCTCCATTCCTTCTCACGTCTCAATATAACCAACCCAGAAGTTACCGTGTACCAGAAATGAATCACAGAGCATAAGACCGTATGCCAAGGAATTCTATAAATGATCATTCTGTAACTGGGAGTAAAGGACTCTTAGGCATAAACTTCTGTCACCTACCAGTGGGTCAAACCAGCCATGGGGATGAGAAGTCCAATGTAATTCTAAGACAGAATGTTTCAAGAAGCAAATTTGATTTTCTCACAATCAATAACTTCTCTCTGACAGAAATGCTCCTATCTACTTAAAGGGGATCATTATCTCCTTCACAAATGCTCAGGCACAATGGCGTGAAGCTCAGAAGAGCACTCTCACTTCTGTTTCAAAATGCTTCACACTAAAAAAGTTTAATCACTCCATTAATAACATGTCTTGGTTGCACACAGAAAATGACAGGATCTGGGGAATAAATCCCAACAATTACTTATTCCAACGGATGAGGTTAAGATGGGAAGGCAAGATTTGCTAAGAACACAGGCAGTCGGTAGACGGAAGTTTACTAAGCCGGGAGGGGGTAAGAGCCACAGGAAACTGCAAAAACTTTGTAGCCAATATGTCAAATATAACATTTCCTTGAAAATACTGTTTTTCACTGGAACCTTAGAAACTATTGATAGTTGCCTTCCTTTTTTCTGCAGTACCTTTATATGTATGTAACACATACACATGTGTATGTAACATAACTGCATGTAATACCTACGTCATCTCTCCCTAATTCTCCTTAAGGCACATGATGCTAAAGCAGGAAAAAAAACATAGGTTCACAGGTTTATGCTTTTATGCTAATGTCAAGTTAGCTTTATTTTTAAAACACAAAGGAACTTAGATTGTGTCTTAGATTTTCAAGAATCTTGAATGCAGACACAGGAATAGGTAAGTAACAAAGCCACCTTTTTTTTTTTTTTTTGCTTTCAACAAACTTCTGGATCACAAAGGACAGCAGTCTGATTCATGCTCAGATTTCTTCGGTTTTATCAAAGGAAGGAAAACGGTTTAAGGATTAGGCCCTGTCATCTACATCACTGAATTTTGCAGAACCTGGCCCATCAAATGATTATCTTGTAAGGTGGGAAAGCACATGGGACTCCCCAAGGATGCTGATCACTTCACTGCAGGAAGCATGTGGACAGTCACCAGAAGCACCCATTTTATATGTGAAGGTATTTGTGTCCCCCAATATTAGGGTATCAGGTAGCATCTAGACAAGCTATAGTAGATGCTTTCAAAGTTCTTGCTTTAAGCAACCAATTGGATTTCTCACTGCTTTCCATTCCTTCTGATATCCTACTGATATGCAGACAGAACGCTAATAACTGTTTGTAGTCTCTGGTTTCATCTGCCCCCCACCAGCTGAGCTGGGTTCCTACAAAGCCTAAGCTAGTATGATTACTACAGTAACTTCCAATTTAAATAATAAACTAAGAAAACAAATACGAAAAAGAATTGTCTTTAAGGAGCTAAACTGCATGCCTTAAAAAATATCAATATAAGTGGGTTGCTTAAAAAAGGCTGTTAAATTAGATGTGGGTCTGATAAATGTAAGAAACCAGAAACCACTTACAAAAACTTAAAAGGATTCTGTAATGTTTGTCCTGGCCTTTAAAGAAACCAAAACAGGAGGTTATAGGTGATACATTATAGATATGCTTTCTATGAAAGAGATAATGCAGAATTTCTACCAGTAAGCCCATGCTTGATCTAAGGACCTTGCAACTAAAAAGATTAGCTAGGAAGGATATTAAGATGAAATGGCATACATGCTTAACGTTTATACAGAACCCCTTTATGATTCCTTGCTTTAGTCAGCGGTTTTTTATTAAAGGATAATATCTCCAAATCACCAGCTAAGAGGACTTTTCTCCTTGAGTGTCAGTTCTAGGGTTATCAAACCATGGAGTGGCCTGCTCTCCAATATCTGAGTTGCAAATAAGAAGTTCCCACACATTCCTCAGAACTACTGGCTTCACAAAGAGCTCCTGGGCTGAATCAGAGAAATGGGGTGGCTTAACAGGTGTCTAGACCTGGGGAGGTCAGATCTGTGTTAATACTCCAGGAACGGGGAGGAAGATAGCCTGATCCTCTAGATGAAAAATTACTGGACATCACAGAAACATAATTGCTCCTGCCAGCACCCAAAATTCTTCAGAGCCAGTTAGCATACTATTGTTCTACTAGACTCCAGATCACACGAAAGAGAAAATTAAACTTATATAGCACTCTGCACAATGATAGTATGATGATAGTACATGAGATTCTTTCCACATTTCTCCCTGTCTCCAGAGACTGTATTACCTGTTGAAGAGTACAAATCATTCCTTTTTTAAAAGAGGGTTTGGTCTTTTATTAAAATCTAATTGGATTCTTACAGTTTTAACAGACTTAGGGCCTTTAACTCTGATGGATAGACTTGAATTCCATCAAAATGAATAATGGACAGGGAAAAAGGTTAAGGGAATGGGACAAATATATGATCTTCACTGAGAGCCAGGCTGAGAAAACTCCCTAGGCTCAGAGACAACCAATTCTGGATATTCCTGAAGTTTTAAAGAAAAGACAAAGTGACTACCAAAAGAGAGGTGGAGGATGTCTAGATTACATATGTGTCAGACATGTGTGTCCTGCCTTACACCTTCTTGGCCCACCTTTTAACTTCAGCAGTTATCAAGGCAACCAAGGGTACACAGGTGTTAGTACTAGACCTTGGCTGCATTGTACCTCTGGTTTCTAACCTGAGGCTGTTCTATGGAAGCTAATTCAGAAAGTCAATGGGAACCAATCTTTAGGACCAGTGAAACAGCAAACCTAGAAGTGGAAGAGAAAGTAAGCACTCTCAGGGGGCAAGCCTTCATCAATGGGAGCCAGCGAATCCATAATCCCATCTTCTGCACATGGGGTAGAGAACTGCAAAGCATATTCCATATGGCTCCTACAAGGGCGATCAGTGGGATTCTGCTTTAGTTGGCCAGAACAGTGGCACAGGATCACGCCTTTTGTTTGCCCTTGTCACTCTTCATGGTGTCCCTGTTCTACTTGCCTGAGATCACATCCCTACACACAAGCCTTTCTCTCTCAGGCTCTGCTTTCTGGGGGGAAATGACCTAAAACAATAGGTACACATTGTTTTACAGAGTGCTGGACAGTAGCCAGAAGGTATGCCCACTTTATTCAGTCATCTCTGGTATCTTCTGGTCCTCCTTTTTCATCCAGATTTACTCTCTATAGGCTAAAGTTTCAATTGGCACGATGATGATCAAATTTCATATTCCCTCTATACTTTTGAATAACTGTAATGTAGAATATAAGGAGAAATTTCCAGATAAGGACCAACCTAGACACTGTAAATTTAGCAGAACTGATAAAGCGTAATTTGTGAAGGGGTCTCTCCAAGACGTGCACCAAGTGCCCTTGGAAGTCAGTTCCAGTCACTGACAGCCCTGCACCATCTGTTCAAAACCAAATAAAGAACACAGACATGAGCACTGACGCTCTGTCTGTGCAGACAGGGCAGACAAGGCAACAAGGCAAGGACAGGAACTCTGGAGTCTTTTTTTTTTCCCCCTCACATTTTAAAAGGACAGGTTTTTTAGGAAAAGGAGAAAGAAAAAGAAAGGCACCTCCATGGTCACAGGTGGGATGCAGAGTTGCTGGGCTCTGCAGTCTTCTGACAGGCAGAGCAGTAAGATTTACCCCATAAGCAGTTGTGAGAAGATCAGTAAGATTCTGTCTTGGGTTTTACACTGTACATATAAGATACTAAACTAGTACTCCTGTAGCAAAGCAGCAATCACCTTCTATCAGTCAAAGGAGGTCCCATGCATAATCTTTGGGAGCAAGGCCCAAATCATTATCAAGCAGAGCTGTGCTGTGCAGGAAGCAAAATGCATGCTCCCAATGATGAGCTCCCAAGGTCTAAGTGGACTGCCTCAGCCTATGAGTTTTATAATCTAGAGGGCAAGGAATAAGATTAGCCCTCCTATGCAAATGAACTGAAAAAAGGCACTCAAATACAGGCACACAAGGATTCATAGCCACACTCTTCATCATAATAGCCAAAATGTAGAAATAATTCAAATGCTCATCAACTGATAAATAAACAAATTGTGATATAGCCATAGAATAGAATATTCAGACAAAAACCAGTGAGCTACTCATGCTCCACCATGGTTGAACCTCAAAAACATGCTAGAACAAAGAAGGCAAACACAAAAATTCACACATACTGTTTCACTGCTTTTATATGAAATATCCATAGTAGCAAAAACCATAGAAACAGAAGCAGACTGGCAGCTGTCAGGGGTTTTGGGAAAGGGAAAAACTGTGAGTATATGCAGGATTAGTATAAGTTTTTCTGAAATGATGAAAATGTCTGGAAACTAGATAGAAGTGGTAGATTGTACAACATTGCAAATTCACTAAACATAATCGAATCATTTACTTTAAACTGGTTGTTTTATTACATAAATTTCCCAATTTTAAAAAATGGGGAAAATGATTAACATTTTAAGAAGCAGACAACCCTCCAAGGATCATTCTAACATGGTCTTTCTGGTATTTCCATGTCCTCCTACTAATCTTGGAAGAGTTTCTTCATTTTGTTTGTATAGAGAATACAGCAGAATATTTTATCATAAGACTATACTTACATCCCCTTAATGCAGGCAAAACTATATATACAGGGCTACTGGGAACAACTGGGAAGCATTGTGAAAAATACAACAAAATTTTCTTATTAAAATAGAAGTCCACCAACACCAGAGGAAAAATATTTGCACAAATTATCCCAGTGCTCACAGTGGGTGTTTCTAGTGTGGTGGCACCATGTTGCTCTTTCCTCTTTTCCAAATGTGCTTATCTACTATTACATAACTTTTACAGTAAGGAAAAAAAAAGGCAATGGCTTATTTCTATTATTCTAGAATTTTCTTATAGCGTAGACTATATTACACACAGAGCAAAACTCAGTAGGAAGTTTTCAGACTTCACCCAGAGGAGCTGCAAAGCCCAAGATCCAGTCAGCACACATTAAAAGAGGGGAAAAGCAAAAGCAATCATTCCACCAAGCATAACTTTAAAATTCTCCCGTGTTGTACATGCCCCAGAAGGAAGATAGTGTGGGCAGACTTTTCAATGTTCCCAAAGTTCTGTTAGGTGCAGCAGGCAGATTCTTTTCAGTCCCTATGTTCCTACACTTAAAGTTTTCATCGTTCATCTGTGTACTACTCATCTGACTTCAAAGAGGGATCCTGCACCACTGGGGTCAGGCATTGAGAAGATGGATTGTGCCCTTCCAGAGGTCAAATTTGTAGCAACTGAACAATGACACAATGAAGAAATGGCTATTTTTAAAATTCTACTTTGAATGATTAATCTAACATTAATCTAGTGACTAAATATAAACATAACACCCTTTTCACCTTCCTGGGGTAAATCTGGAGACTTTTTCCCATTCACCCATCTTCATTTATCTGTAGCTTTTGATGTTACTACACACTCTCATCTTTCAAAGTGTCTAGATAGAAAGAGTGCACACCCTTTAGCTCACCGACGTCTTCCATTTACCCTCTATATCCCAACTGTGGGTGAACCCTGAATCCTCGCCAGTTATCTGTATGTACTTTCTCTACAAAGAACTTTTTCCCGTGTGTCTTAACTGTCACCTTTTCTCAGAATAATCATTAATGCCCACTGTGAACCCTTAAAATAACTCCAGATTCCAATTATCTATAAAATAATCTCATGCAAAAGATCCCTCAACCCAGAGTTTCATTTACGTCTTATTTTATCATCACTTCACAGGTTGGTTTCTTGTATCCCAGTCTCCTCTCAAAAATCACTCTAAAGTCTCCCCCGTCCTTTATGTCTCACACTCTGGTAACCATTCTTGTCAGAATTGTCCCTTCATGGTTCTACTCAGAGTCACCCCTCAAATCCCTATCTATGTCGACTACTAAGAAAGTCATCCACTATCTGGTCAAAACATGGACACCACTCCTTCCACATTATAATGAACAAGATTACATTTCGAGATAATAAAATAGTGTGCAATAAAGAAATAAAAAATATCTGGAGGAATATGGAAAGTTAATTATACAGAGGATAAAGGAACTATACAGAGGAAATAGGGAAAATCGAGTCACCCTAGAGATCAGTAATATTAGAAAACTATTACATCTTCTAGGGTTGGAGGGATAATGCAAAGAGGAGACCTGAAATAGAACCCAGAAGTTGCAGCCGACCAGCTGAAGGTGTGGAGCCAGACTGTGGAGGTAGGCCTGGCTAATGGGAGGATATGCTAAAAGAGACAGTCACCACTCACCCAAAGCAGCACAGAAAGGGAAGACATGTGGTTGTTTCTCCCTCCTCTTGCCCACATGGCTTCTACCAATGCCTCCCACTGGGCGAACCTGCCCAGAAGCAAAGGATCCCATAAAGCAGTTCTTTATGACAGTCAAACAGGCACTGCAAATTTGTTCTCTATGAGTTTATTCAGAATTAGGGTTTATATCCCAAGACATGTGTCCTAAAGGTTTGGCATTTGCCTATTTGGCCCTGACCATGGCACAGTGTCCTTCTAGATACTTGGCATGATTCTGTTATTTTTTTCTTCAGGTCTATTATCCTTGATCTCACCTCTTGATGAATACTGGGAATGCTCTCTCAGAGACACATTTTGTTTTCTCTTCTGCTATGGCTATTTGTTCTTTCTGCAAGAATTTCACAAACCCCAGTGGCACGGTAACCCTCCCGCTCAACCCCACTCCTAACAACTTGTTCAAATTCAGACAGGCACAAGGTCACGGTTAAAAACATTTTAGGATTCTCATTTCAAACAAGAACCTATGTTTTATGAGTTTGGTTACAATGCCACCTGTGACTTTTTTCTTTTTTTTTTTTTTCC
>PVIJ01023259.1:0-14541 GCA_004024925.1 Scalopus aquaticus | reverse complement strand
GGCGTGCGTGTGCGCTGGGGGCGTGTGCCGGGCGTGCGTGTGTGCTGGGGGCGGGTACCAGGCGTGTGCGTGCACACACCCCTCGCCTGCCGCCCTCCGGAGGGCGTGCTGGCCTCCTGGGCTGTGAGCCGGCACAGCGGGCACCCGTGCTGGAGGGCAGCAGAGCAGTGTCCACGGGACACAGGCCCCGGCAGCTTCGCAGAGCCCCGAGAGTGAGGGGGCGCCCGGCTGGTCGGCTGCGGCTCCGAGTGGACGGTGGCCAATTGCGGGGGCCTCAGCCGTCCCGCTCCAGGGCAAACGTGGTGCCGGCAGCGCCCCCCAGCAGACGGCTCCACCGAGCCCCTCCAGGGGCTGCCGCTGTGTCTGGGGGGCTCTGCCTGCCCCGGGCGGCCGTCTCCCGCCGGGGGTCCTCCCTGCCCGGACCGCACGGCCGTATTGGAGGTTAGGGCTCCGCGTGGGGCGCAGTTCAGTGCAGACGGACCCTGTCTGAGCAGGCCGGGTCATCACCCGACTCCTAGGGTAGTAGCGCAGCCGGGGGCGGGAACCCGAACCCCGAGACTCCTGGACGCCCCGCCGGCATCCCAGTGAGGCCGCAGCCAGGGCGGCGCCGACCCCAGCCCCGGCCAGAGCCCCGCAGGGGGCGGCCACAGTCCTTTGCCCATTGGAACGCCTGGCCCTTCGTCCCGCCCGGGGATTGCATGTCTGCACCCCCCAGGGCAGCTCGGCCGGCAGCGCCTGCGGGCCTGGACCTGTCCCCGTCCCACCTGCGCATCTCCCCAATACTCGGGCCCCTGCCTGGGGTCCCCCAGGAAGGGCCCCCCTGGCAGTGCCCTCAGGAGCTGACCCTTGTCCCGCAGGCGTGCGCCCTGCAGTGTCCGGCGCGCCGGGCCAGGACCAGTGCCGGCCACGCGGCTGCCAGCCGGCTCCCGCACGGGAACAAGCCCGCTCCTCGAGGCTGCGCGGTGCGGCTCCGGGTTTTCTGTCCATCCCGCCTCCCCCAGAAGAGGCTGCTCTGACCCCCTGACCCCTGACCCCGACGGCTGCTGGGGGTGGGGCGCAGGTGGGCTAGTGCCGGCCTGTGTTCCCTTGAGCGCTTCGGAGGTTTTGACGCCGTTTGCAGGACGCGGGTCTGCGCGAGCCCGAGGGCCGGCGGGGCGGGGCGGAGCCTGCCATGACCGCTGTCTCTTGCAGGGTCGTGGACGTCCTGCTCAGGGCCATCATGCGCGCCATGTGGTTCGTGGGCGGCTTCCACCACGTGTCCGTGAAGGGGCGGCAGGCCCCGCCCACCGAGGCAGCCATCCTCACGCTGGCGCCCCACTCCTCCTACTTCGACGCCATCCCCGTCACCATGACGATGTCCTCCATCGTGATGAAGGCTGAGAGCAGAGACATCCCAATATGGGGAAGTGAGTGAGCCCCCCCACTGGGGCTGGGTGAGGGGGGGCCCGCCCCCGCCCGCGCCCCCGCCCCCAGGACCTGGCGGGCCCCGCCCCACAGTGGAGACCGCGCCCCTAGGGCTGGTGCGCGCCCGTCATGCGGGCGCTGGGCTTGGGTACCTGTGGCATCTTTGCGTGGCCTCCTGCCTGTCGCCGGCACTTAGTTTTTATGGACACACGAGTGTGTCCAACAGGACGGGCACGGAGAAGGCCCGACGGCCTGGGACAGCTCAGCGCAGCCCCGGCCACCAGCGCCAGGCGTGAGCGCGCGAGGCCGTGTCTGGCCGGGCTAGGGGCCCCGCCCCCGCCTTACGCGGCCCCGGAGTGCGCGTGCGCTCGCCCTTGCCGTGGCCCACGGGGTGGCCCTGCCGACTTGCGGGGTTGGGGGCGCGAGGGAGGGGTGGGGGTGGGGAGCCGGGAGCCTCTGGCCGGGTGGCCTCTGCCCACAGGCCCGCGCGGGCTGTTCGCACACTTCCCCGGCTCCTCCCTCAGCCCCCCCATGGGGAGGCCTCCAGTCGCCTGCGCTGCCGCTGCAGTTTTGGGGGACAGGAGCAGGTGACGGAGGTGGGGAGGCAGGGGCCTCCTGGGCAGGGGTGTGGGCAGCCTGGGCAGGGGCTTGGGGAGCTGGGGAGTCAGGAACTGGAGCGGGGCGTCGGGGCAGGCCATCTGGGGGTGACCGGAGCGCTGGCCTCCTCAGCACCCGTCCCTGGGGCCTGGGGAGAGGCCTGTGGCCATCAGGCTGTGGGTTGCTGCAGGGAGGTGGTTCTGGGTCGGCCCTGCCTCGTCCGGGGGTGCTTGTCCCCCCGGGGCCAGCCCTCTCCTGCGGGTGTGGACATAACTGCCGCCCTGCGCATGGACCTGACTTCTCCCTGGGCAGAGGACGCCCGGCCAGTGCCTGGGAGCTCGCTCCTGTGGTCCGAGGCGGCTCCGGGCTGTGGCGGGTGGGCGGCCTCTGGGCAGCGCTGGCGCCGGGTCGCTGCGCGTGGTCCTCAAACCCTCCCGGGCGCCACCTGTCCCTGGCCCTCAGGCCCACAGCCCCCCTCGCGGAGTCAAAGCCCGCTCGGCCTGGTGCGAGGGGCTGGGGACGGCACCGCCTTGCGGGCGCTGCGCAAGGGCCGCTCGCCGCGGTCTCTGCAGGCTTCCCCTCAGCCCGGCGCTCCCGCCCCGCCCCCCTGCGGTGGCTGCTGGGGTTCCCTGCAGTCCTCGGGCAGCCCCGCTCCGGGAGGCGACCACTGACCGCGCGCGGCGTGTCTCGGCCTCGCTCACAAGCGGTCCCGGGGCGGTGCCCCGCCCTGCCCGCGCCGCGAGGTGTCTGCTGGGGCTGCGCTGAGGTGGGCCCGCGGGAAGTCGGGCAACGACGCCCCCTGGAGGCCGCGAACGCAGCAGCGGCGAGCCCGGGCCGGACAGCGGGCGCTAAGGGCGCGCGGGCGGCTCTAACCAGGCAAAGTCCGCAGGTCTGGACCCTCCTGTGGGGGTGGAGCCCGCCGCGGGCACCGTGGCGCATCCGGAGGAGTCAGAACCTGGAGCTAGTGGGCACGTCCGCCCCAGGCCCCGGGGCTGGCGGCGCCGTCCCCGCTGCCCTCGGCGCCGGACACCAGTCCCGGCCGCGGTTGCCGGCCGCCTCCCCCTTCCCCGGGCCCCCTCATTGGCGCGGCCGCCCAGGCCCTTGGGTGGGGGAGCCGGAGCATCCCGCCCCCTCCCGGGGAACACCCCCCAAGTCTGCGCCTGGCAGGGGGAGGTGCCAGGCCTGGTCTGCTGGGCGCGGCTCCTACCCGCTCGGCGGCGCCGTCGCCCACACCGAGGGTCTCCCCGCCCACACCGAGGGTCTCCCCGCAGCCCTCATCAAGTACATCCGGCCGGTGCTCGTGTCGCGCTCGGACCAGGACTCGCGGAGGAAGACGGTGGAGGAGATCCGGCGGCGCGCGCAGTCCAAGGGGAGGTGGCCGCAGGTAGGGGCGCGGGCCCGCGGGCCCCTCTGGGGGCCGGGCTTGGGGGCCCCGTTTTGATGAGTCTGGACTCCGGAGTAGGCAGATCAGGCGCTTTGCTTCTGGAGTTTGAGGACGACGAGAAATGAGGGGAGACGGGTCTGGGCGCCCAGGTCTTTATTTGCATCTTCTCCCGGGGCCTGGGGGGCGGGGCCTCCCGGGCTCCGGTCATGCGGCAGCTGTGGCCTGGGCGGCCCGAGTGCTGGCCCGAGCCCGGCCGGCCCGCTGCCCGTCCTGCCTCGTGCGCCTGGGCTGGGTCTGGGCCAGCAGCCGCACCCCGATTCTCTGGGTGTTTCCCGCTGCCCGGCCGCCCCCACACCCTGCCTGGCCCCTCCCGGCCCCTTGGCGAGCCCCGGGCCGGGCGTCCTGGGAGGCCCCCGGGTGCCCCGAAGGCCGACTCGCGGGCGTCATGTGCGTCCCCTGCCCGTGGCCGAGTCTGTGCGGGGCGGGCGCGGCCCCAGCTGGCCCCTCCAGCGCCGGCCTCTTCCGTTCCAGATCATGATCTTCCCGGAGGGGACCTGCACCAACAGGACCTGCCTCATCTCCTTCAAGCCTGGTGCGCCGCGGCCCTCTGCGTGGGGGAGGGGCTCTGGAGGGGCGGCTGCGGCGGCAGAGACGCTGCCTCACTCTGCTGAGGCTCTGGGTGGGCCTGGCCGCGCTGTCCTCTGCCCGCGGGGCTTGGGGTGGAGAAGCTGGGGCCGCCCGCGGAGGAGCCGGGGCGCTGGGCCCCCCACCCCCACCCCAGGTCTGAGCTGGCCACGCCCGAGTGATGCCCCAGCAGCTGAGAGGCCTTCGCCCAGCGCCGAGGGCAGGGCAGGGTTGCAGTCGAGCCCCAGCGTGCCCTGACACCCAGCTGGCCGGCCGATGGAGGGCCCCGACGCAGCTCGGAACAGCCGCCCAGCCGGGTAGCCTCTGTCCACCATGGGCATGCACGCCGGGAGGCCTGCCGAGGCCCAAAGCTGGAGTTTCGACCGCCTGCTGCCGGTCACGTCCGTCTCGCTGACCTTGCAGTGGCCTGTGGGCAGCGTGGCCAGCAGAGCTGGGTGCAGCATGTCCTCTCTAGGAGCCGGTCAGGCCCCCCCTTGTCCTGGATGGACACCACTGCACGGTGCCAGGGCCTGGGGGCTGCTCCCCAGTCCTCGGGTGCCAGGACATGCTGTCCATGCCAAGCAGGCCCCGGGCAGCGGGCCTGGGTGAGCCTGAGCTGAGGGGTTGGTGCTGGCGTCCCCCAGGCAGGCGACCCTGCCCAGTGTCCAGGCCGCCCTCGGCCTCAGCCGGCCCTGGGGCCAGGCGGTGCAGACAGCGCACAGGGCTTCCAGGCCGTGGCCGATGACCGGTGAGCGTGGACGGGAGGCCCCAGGCCAGCCCGAGTCACGCCGCTCCCCCCCCAGGCGCCTTCATCCCCGGAGTGGCCGTGCAGCCCGTGGTTCTCCGCTACCCCAACAAGCTGGTGAGTGTCTCGGGCCGGCGGGGGGCGGGGCGGGCGGGGGCAGGGCCGGCCTGGTCAGGACGCGTCCTTCTCCCGCCCAGGACACCATCACCTGGACGTGGCAAGGACCCGGCGCGTGAGTGAGCCCCGCCGTGTGTCCACCCCTGGAAGGGGCAGGGGCTGCCCTGCGCTCAGCCGTGCCGCCGCTGCTGGGCCCGCCGTGAAGGCTTCGCGTGCAAGGCGGGCGTCACTGGCCGACTTGGCCACGGCGGAGGGTCGCTGTGAGAGCCCGCGCCTCCCTGGCGGCCCCCGCTGGGCAGCGGGGCACAGGGCAGCGGTGGGCGGCTCCTGGCATGGGGGGGCGGAGCCCCGGCCTCACACGCCTGGGACAGTCTGGGAGAAGCCTGAGCTGACCTGTCCAGCAGCTGGCCGTGAGGGGCAGAAGGGGGTCCACAGAGGCGCTGTGAGCAAGGGCCAGGGCGCTGGGTGGCCTGCAAAGGGAGGTGGTCAGGCTGGCCCTGAGGTCAGGGGGCCCGGGCGGGGGGCCGCCTCCCACGGGCGTCCTGTGCTGTGTCCCCCAGGCTGGCCATCCTGTGGCTCACGCTGTGCCAGCCCCACAACCGCGTGGAGATTGAGGTGCGTGCGGGCCGGGCAGGTGCAGGGCGGGCCGGCCTCGGTGTCTCTGGGGCTCTGGGCGGCGCGGGTGGGTCTGCCAGGGCCGGCCAGGTCCAGTCCTGGCCGGGCGGGCGTCCCCGTGCACAGCAGCTCCCGCGGGGCCTGTCGCACCGCTCTCTGGCCCCTGCCGGCGGCCGCTGCCGGCACCAGAGCCGCGAGCCCCCTCCAGTGGAGCTGCGCCGCGTCGGGCGCCCGGCCGGCAGCGGCGTCCCCAGGGTGCTGACCGCGCCCTCCGCAGTTCCTGCCGGTGTACAGTCCCTCGGAGGCGGAGAAGCGGGACCCCGCGCTGTTCGCCAGGAATGTGCGTCGCGTCATGGCCGAGTGAGTCTGGCCGGCCCCGCCCCTCGGGAGGCCAGTGCCCAGTGCCCGGCTGGGATTGGCTGGGGTGTCCTGGGCCCGCTGCCTCCCGGGCAGTGTCCGCCGGGCCCGGCTCAGCGCCCCTCTGCCCGCAGGGCCCTGGGCGTCCCCGTAACCGACTACACCTTCGAGGACTGCCAGCTGGCCCTGGCCGAGGGCCGGCTGCGTCTCCCCGAGGACACCTGCCTCCTGGAGTTCGCCAGGCTGGTGCGGGCTCTGGGGTGAGTGGCCGGCGTCCTGCAGCGTCCTCCCTGGGCCCCTCCCACCCCGCGCGTCGCGACCATGGCCCCCACATCTGGGCTTCCCCGCCCCCCTGTGTGGCCGGGACCTGCGGCCACTGCCCCAGCGGCCCGGCCCGTGTCCCGCTGAGCAGCCCCCTTCCAGGCTGAAGCCCGAGCGGCTGGAGGCGCGGCTGGACGAGCTCTGTGAGCGGGCGCAGCGGCGGGGCCCCTCCCGGCTCTCGCTCCCCGAGTTCGCGGCCCAGCTGGAGCGGCCCGTCTCGGAGGCGCTGAGGGACCTGTTCTCCCTGTTCGACGAGGTGCGGCCGGCCTGCGGGTGTGGGGGGCGGCCGGGCGGCGGCCCTGGCGGCCAGCTAAGCGCGGCTCTCCCGGCAGCGCGGGGACGGCGAGGTGGACCTGCGGGAGTACGTGGTCGCCCTGTCCGTGGTCTGCCGGCCGGCGCGGACCCTAGACACCCTCCGGCTGGCATTCAAGGCAAGCACGCTGGGCCTGGCTGGCCTCGGCTCCCGGGCTGTGGACAGGCCGTCCCCCACGCCTGTGCTCGCCGGGGGGCCGGGCTGGCTTCCCCTGGGCACACGCTTGTGGGCCCCCGACGGCATTTCTCGCGGTGCCACCCCCGCCCCGCCGTCCAGCGGCTGTTGGTGACCGCGGGCAGGGCCGGCTGACACGCTCCGCCCACAGATGTACGGGCAGCAGGAGGACGGCAGTGTGGACGAGGACGCCCTGTCCAGCATCCTCAAGACCGCCCTGGGGGTGGCAGAGCTGCCCGTGACCCGCCTGTTCCGGGCCATCGACGAGGAGGAGAAGGGGCGGGTCACCTTTGGTGAGTGGCCAGTGGGGCAGGCCTGCGGCCAGCCGGCTGGGGCACAGGCAGCCCCGGGGGCCCCTGTCCACACCGGTGCCTGTTCACACCTTGTTGGCCTTCCTGGCCAGAAGGTGGGCAGCAGTGGATGGAACCCAGCCGAGGAGGCCGTGGGCCCGAGGCGGGCACATGTGCCCAGGCGGCTGGGCCCACTGGGACTGTCCCCAGAGCCAGCCGCCAGCCGAGTGCCCAGGCCCCAGCCCGTGGTGGGGCGGCGCCTGGGGCTCCTCTGGCTCCCCAGCGCGGGTCCAGCCTGCAGGAGCACCAGCCTTTCCGGCCCCTGGGGGTGCCGGGCTCCCCCTGCTGCAGGGGCAGCGGCAGGCCCCAGCCCTCGGGTGCGAGGTAGACGCCAGGCTGGAGCTTAGTGACCACAGGTGCCCTTGTTTTCACAGATGACTTCGCTAGGTTTGCAGAGCTGTACCCCGACTTTGCGGAGGAGTACCTGCACCCCACGCCAAAGCACTTTGAGAGCAGCTCGCACACGCCCCCCCCAGTTCCCACCCCCAACGGCTTCTGTGCCGACTTCAGCCCTGAAGACCCGGACGTGGGGCGGCCGCCCCCCTGCAAGAAGCTGGACTAGGAAGGAGGGTCCTGGGGGGCCAGTGCCGCCATCTGCAGCCCTGGGAGGCCGCGCAGTGACCGCACCCGGCGTCCCCGCAGGCTGCACACTGGGCCCGGGCGCCCCGCGGCCCGTCCAGCCGCCCTGCGTCCACTGCGGGGCCCGCCCTGCCGGCCGGCCCTGGGCTGAGCCTCCGCCCGGCTCCGGGACCCTGGGGCTGAGCTGTGGTTTTTAAACGTTTCTATATTTGTGGGAGCTCGTGAGTATTTTATAAACTTCATTTAGATACTTCGGGAAAAATCCAGCATTTTTTTTTAGAATGAAAGTTGTTTTTCTACTTCGTTTCTCCTTTGAGGGTTGGACGATTTTATTTACGGGCCTTTGCCAGAGGCGCTGAGGCCCCGGCCACTTTTCTGCGTCTTCCGCCCTCAAGCAGGCCCTTTTTGTAAATGCCGGGGCCGTGATCTGCCTGGGGTGACCGGCCAGTCGCTGTCCGTGAGCCCCAGGGGCTGCCGGCCACCTACTCCTGGCTGGGGCCACAAAAGCCCCGGGCGAGGCTCGAGACGTGGCCGGTGGACACAGCCTGGCCGGGCGCCGCCCTCACCCACAGGAGGGCTAAAGCGGTTCCTGGCACCCCCAGGGGCCAGCCACTGGCCTCATAACGGGGCGATGTGGCCCCAGCAGCCAGAGCCTGGCCCTGAAGCACGAGACCGCCAGGCCCGCCCAGCAGCCCAGCTCCCGGGGCGCGCCGTGCTTCCCCTGAGGCGACCCGCTCCTTGGGTTTGGGTGGCTCCGAAGGTGACCTCCAGGGCCAGAGGGGCCTCCTGGACACAGCCCTGCGGTGTCCAGCAGCCTCGAGCCCGGCTCGGAGGCCTCGGGGGAGCACCGGAGGGGAACAGGCAGAGATGTCCCGGGGTGCCGCCCACGTCTGTGCATGACAGGCCCGAGCGCCGCAGCGCGTTCCCAGGGAAGCCTCGATCCAGACGGACGGATGCTTGTGCCCCGCCCCGCCCCGCCCCCCGTCAGACTTGCTCCCCCGCGCGTCCCGTGGGGCGCCGGCCGCGTCCGGGGAATAAAGCCTTGACGCCCACACGTGTCCGAGTGGTTCTTCCCCGAGGGCGGGGCCGCCGCAGCGGCGCCCAGGCTGGGCAGCGGCCTGGCCGCGGTGCTGGGCAGCAGGGCGTGTGCGCAGCCCGCGTGAGCGGTGCTCCCGGGTCACGCTTAAGCGCTCGCGTCCGCTCAGCAGGCCGCCCGGCAGCTGCTGGGCGCGGGACGCCTGGGCCCCTGCTGTCCAGGCCAGAGGCCCCCGAGGCTGTGTGCTGAGAGCAGCAGTCTTGGCGCCGGCTTCGTGCGGGCACCAGGGCGGCCACCGCGCCCACGGCCCGTCCTGGCTGCAGCCTGTGTGGGGCTCCCAGTGCGGGGGCGCGGTGCTGGCATGGGGCTGGGACCCGAAGGCTAGTGCCCATAGCTGTGGAGGAACCGCAGAGCACACCTGGCAGCGCACACCTGGCAGTAAAGCACACTCACCTGGCGGTAGGTGAATCTGCAGCCGAAGTGCGTGCACCGAGACCGGAGCAGCAAAGAAGGCCGCCGCGCCTCTGCTGGTGGCGGGGGCGGGCCGCGGTGCAGCTCTGGGAGGCCAGGTGCATCCTACGAGCTGTGCCCCCAACATGGACTGGGTCGCTGGGCGCAGCAAGAAGGGTGGGGTACGCACGCTGGGTGCCCACGTGTCCCAGGGAGCGCCTGTCCCTGGCCACTGGGTGCGGGACAGTGGCTGGCTCCGGGCCTTCCGGCAGGCTCGGCAACTCCGATCGGGTGGGCGGGGAAGGGGGCGTGCCCGACTGGGAGCCCCGCCCCACGCGCAGAGCCGCCGGTGGGGGCGGGGCACGGGAGGGTGTGGCCCAGGGCAGGCGTCCAGGGCGGCCTAGCCCCTCGGTGCGGACTGGTCCTGTGTCTGCCCTAACCTGGCATGCCCTGACCTGGGCGCGCCTTGGGGCCGAGGCGGACCGCAGGAGCGCTGGCTGCCGTGGCTGCCCCCTTCCACTCCTGCGCTGGGCCTGGGTGGGTACCGGGCAGGAGGCCGCCAGGAAGTGCCCGCAGGCCCAGGCCCGGCGCGGCAGTGACCCGGAGGCGGCGCCTCCAGCTCTGCTGCGGCCATGAGCTCGCCTGGCGCGTGCAGCCAGCGGCGCGGCAGAGAGCCCCGGGAGGAGACCCCTGCAGAAGTTTCCGTTTGAAACCCCGACACCCACCCTGGAGGGGCCCCTGGGCAGCGGGGCCCAGGACAGCGGCGGGGGCTCTGGGGGGAAGTCCTGCGCCCCGAGGCTCTGGCATCGTCAAGGCTGAAACCTCGAGTTCTGTGCTAAAAGCGACATTCCCTGTCAAGGCCTACGGGAAGGCGTCTCCGGGAGGCGGGTGTTGCCTGCCCCGCCCAGCGTGCCCCCCAGGCCTGTCCCGCCACTCCCCGGTCGCCTGTGGTCGGGCTGCGGAAACTGACCAGCTGGCTGCCCTCCTGTGAGTTCCCAGCGGAATCAAGCGAGGAGGAGGCCGGCGGGAGAGGAAACGCGCGTTGAGATGCTCCTGTCCTCCAGACGACGCAGCAAAGCGAGAGCACGGGCGGGGGGCTGGAGCCCCCACGGGTCCCCCGCGGGCTGGGAGCCCCGTCCCCGCAGGCCGTACGTGGGCAGCGCCAGGACAGGGCGGGTGCCGGGCACGCAGGGCCACAGCCGTGGTGGTCACTCCTGCCGGCCGCGCAGCGCCCCAGCCCCCTGGCCGCCGCGACCCCCGCCGCCCGGAGCCCGGGTGCCGGCTAGAACCCCAGGGTGCCGGCGCAGCCGGGCGATCGATGGGGCCCCGGGAAGGGAACGCAATTATGGAGACGAGAACAGCCCTATTTGCCAAATTGACTTAATTGCTGCTTTGAGCACCGGGAGGCGCAGGCGGCCCAGCCCGCTGGCAGGAGCGGAGCTCGACGCTCGGAACGTTCACTTCACAGAGTCCGTCTGGGCAGAGGCGAGGCGCCCTGCCCCCGCTCCCACCCCCCCCGCCCCCCCCCCCCGCAGCGTTGGGGGGGACTGGAGAGGCGCTGCGGAGCGCCAAGGCGAGAGCAGAAGGGACGGCTAGCTGTCACAACAGCCTGCGGCCAGACCTGGGTCCAGAACACCCCACGGACACGAACGCCCGCACCCCACAAGGCCTGGGGCTGACGGGAGCCACAGGATGGGGACAGCGGAGGGGGACAGCGTCCCCAGGCGACCTGATGCCGAGGCCCCTCCAGACCGGGCCGGGTCCTGGGGCGTCGGGTGCGGTGGTGGGGGGCCGCGGGGCGAGGGCAGTGGGGCGGGGCTCGGCCAGCACCAGGCCCAGGAAGGGTCTCCGAAGAAACTGGGTGACGGCGTGAAGGGCCTCAGCACCCCGGCCCCCCCCAGAAAGACGCCCAGACACGCCCGAGACGGTGTCGCCAGGGCCCAGCCTGGGCTGTGGACAGGCCCGCCAGGCCCAGGGGCCTCGGGGCGGGAGCGCACCGGCCACATGCCCCTCCGTGGCAGGGACAGCGCACGCCCAGCGGCCAGGGAGGGAGGGGCGGAGGCCGGGCGGCACGAGGACACCGCGTAACCATGAGGTCGCCGCGGACCGCACCCGGGCCCTGCCACTCCCGACCTGGCACTGGGCCCCGTGGGCGGCCCAAGATGGGAGCCCTGCCCAGGGAGGGAGAGCCTGACCTCGGGCCCCCAGGCTGCGGCGGCTGCCGGACACAGGCTGGGCGCTTGGAACGCAGGGCCCACGGCATCTGCCCGTGCCATCCCCGCACGCCTAGACCCTCCCACAGCGCCCACCCGGCGCCCAGGCAGGCCCCGACGCGGCACTCCCCTCGGACCTGCGGCCCACACTGCCCTGGCCAGTGGGCGGGGACCACCCCGTGCAGGGCGGGGCCTTCAGGCAGCCCCGCCCACCCAGCTTGTCAGGGCTCTGGGGCGCCCCTCCTTGGCAGCCGCATGGTCAGGGGTCAGCGGCTCCGCCAGCTTCCCAAACTGCGGAGGTGCTGGGGCAGCCAGGGGCAGACCTGGGGAGGGGCTGGGGGGCTGAGCCCACAGGAGGCTGAGGCCCCCAGACCTGCAGGAAGGCAGTGATCCCCGGCTGCCCCGCCAAGGGCCTGGCCCCCCACCGGCCCCTAGCCCTCGGGGTGTCCAGCACAGAAGCGGTTAGCACCCAGGATGGGGGGAAAGTGGGAGATGGTGTGGGGAGGCGGCGGGCAACAGTGGGGGAGCCCCGCGCTGTGAGGGCTGAGGCGGAGGAGGGTAAGGTGCCAGGAGCAGGGGGTGAGCAGGGCCCTGGGGGAGTGGGACACAAGCAGGTGCCTCGGAAACCAGACCCTAAGCCCAACCCTCAGGCCAGGGGCGGCTGGGGACACTCACCTGAAGCCTCCTGGGGCGGCCGCGCCCTGCGGGCCTGGGGCTGGGTCTCTGCCGGTGGGAGGCTTTGCTGGGGCATCTGCGGGAGGGTCCAGCCCAGCCAGCCAGGTGCTGCTGACAGCCCTTGCCTCCGGGGCACTGCCCCAGCCCCGGGGTTCCCAGGGGTAGGGCGGCGGACACCTCTGGCTGGAGCTGGTGGGGAGGAAGCGGCGCTGCCAGGCGGGTCCTGAGCTCACCGCAGCGGGCACAGGAGTTGCGGGTTCACAGCGCGGCGCGGGACCCCACAGACCCCAGCGCAGAGGTGGGCGGCGCCACCCCAACCCCTGCTCGGAGCTGCGGGAGACAGCGCTGCCCGGGCTCAGGTCCTCGGGAGAGCGGCCGCAGGGGGCAGCGGTGTGGGCACAACCAGGACCCCGGGCACTGTGGGGGCGCGGGTCGGTCGGGAGAAGGGCAGGGGAGCCGGGCCGGGGTGTGTGCGGTGGGGAGCAGGGAGGCGTGTGGCGCGGCCTGGCTCCCTCGGAAGTTCCGGGACGCCCGCAGCCCACCGCCCGGCTCCATCCCCTCGCCGGCGTCTGCTGAGCCCGACCCGGCGGGGGGAGGCGCGGGAGTCCCGGGTAGACTCCGCGCGCTCGGCGCACCCCGGAGGCAGGCCGGGGGGCGGGATCCCCTGTACTGTTCCGTCTCCATTCTGCCCCGCCGCGCACCCAGAGGTGCCGGGCTCCCGGCTTCTGAGGCTCGGACCGGACAGGCGCCGGCCGGGGGCGGGGGCGGGGCGCGGCGGGGCTGGTCCTCCGCCCACCGGGGCGTGGCGGGGGCGGAGCCAGGGCGGGAGGGCGCCCCGGCGGGCGGGGCGGCCGGGACTCGATAAGAGCCGCGAGGCGGCGGCGCCCAAAGTCCCCGAGCCGGGCTCTCACCTCCGCTCGCCCCTGGGAGGACCGGAGCGAGAAGCTCGGCCGGCGCCAGGTGAGCCCACACCCGCGGCCTCTCCTCACCCGGCTCCCGGCGCGCCCCGGGCCACCCACCCCCTCCGCGGACTCCAGCCTGTGGCCAAGGGGCGCTGGCGCGGGCAGCACCCTCCCGAGTGGAGAGCGCGGTGCAGAGACCGCGTGCGCGCCCCGACACTGCCCTTTGCAACCTCAAGGGATCGTGACGGACACAAGTGAGCAGGAAAGGGGTGCCCGGCTGATGCCGCGCCCCAGTAGCCCCCACTCTGGACCTGCCTCACGCTCTGGCCGTGGGCTCGGCGGAGTCTGGGGGTGGGGTCCCGTTGGGGTGGGGTCCTGCCTCCTCTCCCTGAACGACGCCCCTGGGCGGCGGCCCCAGCCCCCGGGGGTCGAGGTTTCGGCCAGCTTCGCCCGGCAGGCTTCGTGGCTGGTGTTTGGGGCGCCAGCCGCGGGCGCTGCAGCCGCAGGCTGGTCACAGGGAAGGGCCCGCAGACGGGCGGCCGGCGTCCCTTCTGCGCCCAGCCTCGCCTCTCAGACCCGCTGTGGGCGCCGGCGGGGTCCCGGGACAGGTGGGGAGTGGCAGGGGGAGGGGGTGGCGGGGTGGGAGCTGCGGGTTGGGGGACGCAGCGGGGACCGGGCTCAGAGCCTCCAGCGCTGTCGCAAGCAGTAGGCGCCTGGTCAGGTGGCGTCCACCGGGAGGTTTTCACCACAGCATGGCCACAGAGGCGCACTGGGATCAGAGAGGCGGCTCCCCTCCCGCCCTCTCCTGCTGCCCCTGCTGGGAGGAGGCGCAGCAGCCCCGCCCCTCCCCTCCCTGTCCCCCTTCTCCCCTCTCCCCTCTCCACTGTCTCTGTCTCCCTCCCTGTCTCAGTGGGAACAGGGCCGTGAGGGGCGGTGCCAGTTGGCGAGTCCAGGCCGTGCGGGGCCCTGAGGTGCTCCTCCTGCAGAGCTCTGCTCTCTGTGGGGGTGTCCTGGGCCGGGCACGAGGGGGAGGGTGGGGACATCAGGGGGCGTGTGGGATGAACAGGGGGAGTGTGGGGGGCACGAGGGTCGGGCGTGTGGGAGGAACGCGAAGGGGGCGGTGGAGGCCTGGGGGCGGGCAGCGTGCCGTGCTCCTCATTTTCAGGCTGGGTGGGGGGACTGACCCGCCCCCCAGGCTGCCCGTCCTGAGGGCCGCCAGCGCCCCTGCGGCTGTGTGACTGGGGGTCCAGTACGTGGGGGCAGGGCCCGGCGGGTGGGGGGCGCCTCCGAGGCCTCCTGGGAGCTCAGGGCCGCCTTGCTGCTTGCTCTTCCCGCCGCAGACGAGAGCGGAGCGGAGCCACCGGCGCCATGAGTCACGGCGAGTGCGCCCTGGCCCTGATGTCCACCGTGGGGGCCCCCGCCACGGAGCCCAACGCCGTGGCCCCCAAGGCCATGGAGCTCGTCCTGGTCAAGGAGCAAAACGGGGTGCAGCTCACAAACTCCACGCTCATCAGCCCCCCAAAGACGCCCGCGGAGACCCAGGAGCGCGAGACCTGGAGCAAGAAGATCGACTTCCTCCTGTCGGTCATCGGCTTTGCCGTGGACCTGGCCAACGTCTGGCGCTTCCCCTATCTCTGCTACAAAAACGGCGGGGGTGAGCGGGGGCGGGGCGAGCGGGGGCGGGG
>PVIJ01023258.1:0-14554 GCA_004024925.1 Scalopus aquaticus | reverse complement strand
GCGAGAGAGTTCACCAGAGACATAGTGGGGAGCAGCACAGGCAGATCGAAGGAAATACACTGCTGAGGGGAGCAGCGGGCGAGGCAGGAGAGGTCTGCCATGCCATGTGGGAATCTCCCTGGCCTGGCGTCGAACTCGCGTCGCTGCTGCCGACAGCTCCACAGCGCAGTGCTTAACCGCTGCGCCACCAGGGAGGCCCTGGTAAGTAAGAGTTCTTTTAACCTAGCAGAAATTACTGAGATATTTTTATCAAGAACAGGGTATGACTTGAAAACAGTACGGGTTGAGAAATTGTTGAGAAAGTTGCCCATTAATATAGATTCTTCTATGTACAAACTCAACAATGAGAAGAAAATGTTATCTATTAAGTGCCTTCCATATGCCAGGTAATATACCAAAAGATATGCATATGTTGTCTTATTTAACCTCCACGCCAATGCATAAATTAAAGTTTAGAGATTCTCAAATTGTACTAAATGTCTTATTTAGCTTCACAATTTCTAAGTGGGAGGAGTTGGGTTAAAACTCAAATTATTTTGAAAAAAACAACAGTGAAAGGGAGGAAATGAAGAGATTTTTTGCCAATTCAATTACAACTTTTGTGATATATGTAGGTAGAGTTGAGAGTTAGAGTTAATGTGTTGTATGTCAGAACATGGTGTGAAACATCTCTTGGACCTTCAATGAACCACACATAAGATGGGAAGACATGATATGATAGTATTTTCTGCTCTAAAAAAAGATGATGGCTACAAAAACAAGTAGTAGTTGACCATAGTAGTTTGTGATTATGAGCTAAAAAAAATTCTCATGCATTAGGCTGTATTAATAGAATAACCAATTACACAACACTTGGATGTTAGAAATAATAATCTTAATGTTCTAACCAGGCCATGTTTTGGTAGTATGTTAGGTACTAACTCCTGTCCTCCAACAGCAGTATAAAAATGTAATGTTTTCAAGGTGTTTTAATGTATTGTGAAGTGATCTGAAATTACGACATGGGGGGGCATGTTTTTGTCTTCTTATATTTGAAAAACTTCTAAATAAAAGGGAAAAAATACATACAGGTACATTCAATATTACTTTGGAAAACAGAAATTAAGTGGAAGTTCTAGAGAACAAGATTTCAATTCAGTTTAGAGGGTATAGTCTAATAATTATTTTTACTTTGGAATGGAATTACTCTAATGTACATATCTAGGTATACAGAGTCTTTCATATATTGTTTTTGAGATACTTTAGCTACATAGATACATAAAGAATATACATATATATGCTAATTTGTTAAAGCTTTTGGGGTCTTACATATTTTTAATTTTACTCATTTTTAAAAATGAGATAATAAGGAAATAATTTTACATGTGGTATCTGTTTAATGCCATGCCCTATAATTCTTTATTGAACATAATGCATATTATTGCACATTTTATGCAAATTTTTTGACTAGTAGATAGAAGTGCTTATAAAATATCCCTGAGCAATGGGAGTAACCACCAACAGAAATTTTTCCCAGGGTTAGAATTAGGAGTGGCAAGCAGGAGGCTTTCAACACAATAAACTACAAATAAAGGAAGATATCAATCCAAGAAACTCTTTAAATAATCAAAATGACAAAAAAAAAAAACCATTTTGTCTAAGAGGCAGAAGAAAATCTGCCTCCCATATTAAAGTATGTTTAAAGAATGGCTTCAATGTTACAGAAATTTTTCAAATTTTTAGCTAGTAAACTATTCATTATTTAGACTTTGTTAATATCAATTTGTGTAATGAAGCCTAGGAGAACTGTATGAAAATAGATTTTTCACATTATTTTCCTGAAATATAATAAAAGAATGAAAATTTTTATGTCTTTTTCTAACATGCTCTTTTCTCCTGTACTTTTCATTTATGTTGCTAGCTTAATAAGATCTAGCTTGTCAAACTAACTTAAGGGGGATAAAAGAGAAGATAAACCATTTGGGTAATAATTTGTTTTATCCAATGTCTCATCCATCCCTGGTAATATTCTTGTCTTCAACAATGTAAATCAAATCTTAGCAAATCAAAATATTTCCATTCTGAGATAATAAATACCAGAAAAATTTTTCAGACGGTCCCAGTAAAATTGGATATATCCTTATATTCTCATTTCCAAATTAAGAATCACTGCATAATATGCTTTCCCTCCAGTGACTTGCCATACACTTCACTCAGCCAGTTTAATGTACTTTTGCTTTATCTGCATGCTACTTGAGCCTATTTATGAAGGTCACACTAATTTACACACACACAATAAGGCAATGAAATATTCACAACAGGTTCTAACAAAGCAATTCATATCACCAAATCTTGATTATGTTGTGCTGAAAAAGTCCTCTGAGGCATTTTAATAGGGTTAGAGGCTAGCTTGCTACCCTCAATGGCTATTACCAATGTGCTCAAGTCCCTGTTTGTTACTACGCCAACACACAAATTATAGAACAATTGTTGGCACTGTGCCTTGGTATTTCAACCATGATGCTGATTACTTATCTATCTTAGTAAAGGCTGTTATGGTAACTGATGAACTGTTTTTAAAAGGATGGAACAAAGGAAACCAGTGTAGTGGGGCAGAAATAAAAAGCACATGTTTCTTGTGCTTGTAATAATTTAAGTAAAGATTACAGTGAAATCTACTTCACATAATCATTTTAACAATATATTAGTTGTTAATATTTTGATAATCAAAAAGACTTTGGTGTAAATCACAGACACTCGGAGGGGAATGACAAGGGAGAAATACTGGTATTTCCTCTGGTCATAAGATTATGAATTCTGATGATCAACAATTATTAAATAAAGACATTACAGTTTTACATCGCACCATCTGTGAAAGACATAGCATCATCTTTGAAAAATTTCAATACAAAAGGAAAAAAATAAACTCGAATCTAATCAAGCCGAACAACTCACTCCTTATTTACATGAAATTCAGAGGTTAGGGATTCAAGTTATGTAATACCATGGGGATGCAAACACACAAATTAGAAAATGAGACAACTGGCCCAGATTGCTTCAAAAAGAGGGAAAGTGTGAGGTAGATGAGTGATTGCAAAAAATAAAATACAATGTTTGACATTTCTTTGGCTACGATTTCAAATAAAACTAATGGAAAATGGCATTTTGAAAGAGTTGGTAAATCCCAAATGTTAACAACGTATTAGATGAGCCAAAGAATCAGTATTAATTTTGCTGGTTGTGACAAGGATATTGTGGTAAAGTAAGAAAAAAATCCACTTTTTTAGTGATGTCTACTAAAATATGTGAGGTAGAAATGACATATAATCAGGAATTTGCTTTAAAACGCTTGAAAAACCACAACTCAAAAAGAAATAGGTGAAACAAATATGGAAGTCTTGATAATTCCTGAGTTGGGATAATAGTTAATGACAGCTCATTATAATATTCTTTTTATTTTTTGCATATGTTTGAATTTTTTATTGTAAAAATTTTAATTGCATATTATGGTTTAGTTGGCAGCTCTGGACAGTTCATTTGCTATACTAAAACAATCAATATTCTATTTTTTCCCTCTGCATTTGAGCTGAAATTCTTATTTATGGAAGGGTTTCAATAGACTATGGATCCCTGGATCTTTCATTCTCAATTCACTTATTAGGGAGAAGGACACTGTCATCATTAATTCCCAAGATATCATTGATCGCTAAAGCTGGATGAGAAATTTACAGAGAAAGGATTTGTCTATTTCTCTTCAGTTGGCATTTCAGTGATGAATTTCTAGACATTTTTAACAAATAATCACAAATGAAAATGAACTCATGGTAGACCCTAACTAGATTAAATACACATCCCTGTTTGTCTGAAATAGGCCTGTTGCCCTGGTGAATGATAAATTACCTATTCACCCTAACTCTAAGCCATTCAAAGTCTAAAACAGAAAATGTCTGGAATGTAAATAGATACTTTAAACAGGTTAGGTATTTTTTGTTATTATTGTTTTCGTGTTCACTTTCTCATCATTGCCAAAATTAACTCTTTAATATCTATCTACCTGCCTACCTACCTATTTATATGATGGGTTACATCAGTGCTGCCTTACCAATTACCCTGAATTTGCTAGATAACTGTTAACTTTATGTTTTGTTTTATACTTTAGCACTCAAATTCTTCCCTTAAATACAAGCACTTCTTGCAGCATTGTTGTAGTCTTAATCTATGCTCTCACTAAGGGATTTGTGAGGAAACAGTAACTATCAAATTACATATTATTTAAAGAAATTTCCCTATAATTTGTAAGAAATTATTACTACTTTAATAGGTAGTTTTTCCATACGTGGGGTCATTATATATCACTTCTCTTGGACCACTGGTGCTCTCCAGTGATAATCTGATACAGTACTACTCTATAATTAAGACCTGCCAATAACATTACTTTACCCCAAGGGAAAAAAAAGTCAATAGATATTGCAGCAATCACTTGGCAAATAAAGAGATTTGGCATCTAACCATATTCACATACAACTGAGCTTATCTCCCAGGATTTGACATAGCTAAAAATTACTGATTACAGTATGTATTACATAACCATTCCTACTCTATGAAATAGCATACAATTCCCATTTTCTGGGTTACCTGATAAGAAAAGAATAAAATACTATCTTATTTTACAGTATGCTTGTCATCAAAAAACATGCATGTGTTAAAGTACAGCAAACAATCTCTTCTAAATCTTACTATTCAATTTTATTATTCATATTGGGCCATTTATTTTGTAATACACTAGGTTCTATCCTGGTTATTCTTGGCCACCTAACAAAATGCAAAATATTCTCTGTCACTTTCTAAACAGTGTTGTTCCTCCTGCTGTTGCAGTTTCTTTTCATAGTGCCAACTTGCCTCTAACCATTCTGCTCTCCAACTCACATTTTGTTGTAAATACCTTCCATCCTCAACCTAACTCCAAAGTTCTATAAATCATCTTTCTTTTACTATACCCTAACTTTCCAATAAAGAAACTCTTCATCCTCACACCACAAACCACAGGAGAACTAGTAAAATAGCCTCTCCTAATAATCAAAATTAAACTATTATTTTCCCAACCTTACCTTAAAACTATGTTGAGTACATATCATCTGGCTACATACTTTACTCCTTCTTGTTCTTGTTATCTTTCCCTCCTCCAAATAATTCCCTTAATTCCCCTTAAGAATTTGACAGCCAATTCAGTCAAATTCTGTCTGTTCCAAATTATACTATAATTATGTATGACTTCAACACCCATGTCACTAGCTCTTTAACAACCTAGTGTGCAAGTTCTTTGACCTTTCCTCCAACATATAAACCACTTTTACATATGTCTCCATAAAACAGCAATACTGAGAACTGTTCAACTTCAAAACTGTAAATTCTATATTATTCTCAGATTCTCCTTCATTAAGCTTTCTCATTCCCTTATTTACAATATATCTACTTTATGTCAGTGATGCCTCTATAACTGGTTATGGTACATACACAATTTTAGAGCATCCTTTTTTGACTTTCCCTTTCTTTCTATGGCTTAAGAAGTACTTAGGAAAGAATTTAGAGAGAAAGCTTCACAGGAAGGTCATAATAAGATGCAAGTTACATGAAAGTCAGTAAATCCAGATTGTATGTTCAGCATGTACTAGATATAAAAAAAAAATTGGAGAAAAGGGGAAAGTGAGGACAATTCTTGAGAGCGTGTTAGAAGGTCTGTCAAGTGTTTTGTTTGTTTTTAATTTTAATATATTTTACTTAAGCCAATATATCAAAATACTACTTTTTTGTCATGTACTCAATATGAAAAATATTAATGTGATATTTTATTTTTTACATACTGAGTCTTTGAACTCTGGTATGTTTTTACATTTACAGATATCTAAATTTGAGTAGCATTAGCTTATAGAACTGATCTGCCAAGTGTTTTAAGTAATCAAAAGAAATTAAAATGTTCAGCTATTTAAAAAAAGGGGGGCACTATTATCAAGCAAAACAAAGACAGCAGCTTTGGAACATTATGAAATGAAGGGTTTTTTTATTTCATTGTACAAAGGAGGAAATTTCATAAAAGACAGTACTTCTTTTTTTAATGTCTGTGACCTTAACCAAAAATCTATCTTCTTTTCTTTGACTTATTTTCTGTAATTCTCTGTGAACCACTAAAATATACATTATATCATGTATTTTGCTTTGATATTTATAGCTCAGAGCAAGTGAAAAATAAAAATATGTTGATTTCATTACTGTGTGTGTGTGTGTGTGTGTGTGTGTGTGTGTGTGTAACAGGACTGAGAAATTTGGGAAATTATAGTCTAGCCTTCGTTCATCTGACCTATAAAATGTGTAAATATTGCAAGCTATTTCCTCTCTCTCCTTCCCTCACTCCCTTCCTTCCTTAAAACTAATCACATATCATAACCAAGAATGAAACCCAGAATGAAACAGATTTTCCAGACACAGTACAACCAATACTTATATATACTTATATAATCATGACTGTGTAATTGGTACTCTCTAAGAACTTCATATATATAATGTAATTTATTCCTTAATTTACAAGATAGGAATTACTATTATCCTTGTATTATAGACATAAAAACTGGGCCAAAAGAAGGTAAGTAATGTATTTAATGTTATAAACAATGGAAGTAAATTCAAACCCAGGTAGCCCAGGACCAGAATATATGTACTCTCAGTCACTGTGTCACATTGCCTCTTTACTAAAAAAAGGGGGGCACTATTATCAAGCAAAACAAAGACAGCAGCTTTGGAACATTATGAAATGAAGGGTTTTTTTATTTCATTGTACAAAGGAGGAAATTTCATAAAAGACAGTTAAGGTTAAGGTTAAGGCGCTTAAGGTTATCCAAAGCAGCTTTGAAAAAGGGGATGTAACTATATAACTACATTCCTTTGTATCCAACAAAGTTAATTCTGGCAGCCCCCACTATCATTATCCACTTACGACAAAAAATATATTTAACAAGGATTCCCTTGCAGTGAACAACCAAAAAAAAAAAAAACATACATTAGACACATACACATATGTATATCCACATAAAAATACACAAACAGAAGCACCTATACTTCTACATACACACATATCCATAACATTGTTCTTTTAAAAACTGCTCTATCACATCATTGTATTTTATGGCATTTCTACAAATAGCCATAATCTGCACTTCTCTTTAAGACCTGATAACAGTGCGATGAATAACATAAATTGGAGGTGGATATAGATCAATAAAATGACAAATGATGTTTCGTGCACCACAGCTTGGCAACAGTAAAACATACTTGGCCTCAACCATTTTTTGAGCTTCATGAATTAAGGAACTTCATCTGTTTCCAACTCATTTACACAACTCATTGGAATGTTGTTCTGTAACAACTGACTGATTCATAAGTTTTTCCCGCCTCCCCTCCAATCTCTTATAAATAAAGGACAGAAGAGGTTCCTACTCCCCACATACAAAAGACACTGTTCAGCAACTGTTAAAAAGAATATGAGTCCATGGTATGCTCTATTTAATTTCAAAATTTCACTTATTACACCATACGTAACTATCTTTTTCCTTGTATATATATCTACTAGGCCAGCAGCCCATTGAGGAAGATATTACATTCAGTTCACTCCGGGTCCCCAACATATACGACAGTTTGAGATATAGCAACTCAATAAATATTTGATGATTGGTAAATAAACAAAAATATATTCTTTTTTTTTCAGCAGCTATTTTTAAATGGAGTTATATTCATGATCCTTGGTAATAAATAGCATATATTCAAAGAAAGAAAAACAGAGGATAAGTGCTCAGGCTATGGTAGCAAAGCAGTATAGTTCCCAAAGGATAGAAACGAATATATTATAAATCATTGACCCAAAAGGAGTAATAAAATTGAATCATAAAATTTAAGAGCGAACTATGTAAGTTTAAGATGCACCTTAAATGAACTTGTAGAAAGTTCAAAATGTTTCTCACTTTTTCAAATAGTTCCAATGACTCAAAATAAAGAGAGTTGACATTGAAGAAATCTTTATTTAAATCAAAATAACATCATCAACCCAACTGTAGTTTTAAAATGGCTTCAGTTAAAAATGAAAACATTCAAACAATGTAGATGTTAACTGAAATGCTCGAGGATGTGAAAGCAGTTGACTAATTTTTAATTAGTTATCAACTTTTATCATGAAATCTCAAATTAACTAATTATTATACATTTAACAAAAGGATAAATCCTGTATATAAAAAATAAATTCTTTAAAATATATGAAAAAAATTTGCCTCCACTTACATTTTTAAATAATCTGAAGAGAAAGCATTATGAAATATAAATGTAATATTTCCTAGTAGTTTTGTACTTTAAACCTGAAGATATCAAGTCTCAAATTTAAAAAACACCATGAAACTCTAGGAAAATAAAAAGAAAATAGCACCTATGGATTTCATAGCAATATCCTGAAAATTTTTTTAAAATGTTTTAAATACCTTCAAAAAAGAACTACTTTTATTTCTCTTTTTTTAATTATTTCTAATATTTTTTCTAAATTGTTTTTAATTTTCGACAGTATTTGATTTCACCCCTGAGGTGTAATCCCATAGCTCTCCCACCACCTATAATCCATCAACACCATCCATCCCTTGTCCTGTATCCTCCCCTGTTTGATCCATTTCCCTCCCTCCAACATTTATACTGATGGATGCTGTCAGTCATGATATCCATGAGTGATTTTGAGTGGATATGTAGATAGCTGAGGTTGTATAACCATTTACGTAAAAAAGATTATGATATAAAATGTATTTTTGTGTGGATTACAGTTTAAAAAAATGTGAAGGTGTACTTTAAATGTATAATTTAAATTTATCAAAGATAATTTAAGTGAACTATTTCTTATCAACCATGGATAATTTGAAATCAAACTAAATTTCTGAGAATGAGTAACCAAAGCAAGGAGAATTAACAGAGTGAGTACCACTCTTTTCAAATGTATGGATGTAAATTCTCCATCAGAATTATTTGAGGAGCTTATACTAAACCTCATCCACTCATTCAATAGATATTTTAGTCTGTTAAGTGCCATATCCCATAAGATAAACAGTGACAATACAGATCAGTATGACTATAGATTCACACTGGCCTGTAGTCTAGTTGGGAGAGATCTTAGAAGTTTCTAACACCCTGGTCTACTCTTCCTAGTACTTATCAGAATTATTCTGTTGTTTGAAAAAAAATTATCCTTTGTATCTCTTCCAACAAAGGGATTTACATGTTTCTTTACTAATATTTCACCAAGAAGGTGAAAGCTAAGTATAATGTGTTTTTAATCACATATTAATTAAACAATAAAGGATAAAAGAATTGGGTTTACCATGAGACTACATTTAATAAAATGAACACTTACTATCAGGAACACTACACACTGGAATTTATATCTTTTAGATTGTTTATCTTTTGCACCTTTGCTTTTTAAAATTCTTTTGATTTTTAAAACATAATGCTAATATTACTAAATTATCACTAAATATAATAACAGCATTATCGCTAAATTATGGATAGAACAAAATTATTTAGTGCAACTTCATGCAAGATGGTAAGGACCTATTTGGTCAGTAGTCTATGGCCAGCAATAGTTCAGTTTTTGTTTTTTTAATATAAGTCCTTCTATCCTTACATCCCTACAAACAGATAAAAGACTAGAAAGAATAAAATTAAAATGTTAATTTTTATACAACAGAGAAAAATACAGCGAAACATTTGAAATTTATGGAAAACTAGTACTTATATTCACCTTAATTTTATGTTACTATACACTATGACAAAATTTCCATTCTGTTTTCAAAATATTACAAATCAAGCTTCAGCACTAATCATTATAGGCACTGAATAGTGTATCATCTTAAGAGCTCTTAAAGCCATGTCAAATAAATAAATAAAATTTCATTTAAAAATATTTTCTAGGGGCCTCCCTGGTGGTCTAGGGGTAAAGTGTCAGTGCTATCACCTCTACTGCTTTAGTTCAAGTCCCCCACCCACAGTGAGCTAATGCACATATGGCACTAAATCTCTCCTGTCTGACCCTCTGTTCTCCTTAGCAGTGCATTTTAATAAATTAGCCTGTTCTGCTCCCCACTCTGTCTCTGGTGAATCCTCTCATTCCGTGCCTGCCCCCCCAGCCCCTCGCCACTGTCTGTCCTACAGCCCAGTTCTACACAAAAGTTTTAAAAATATAGATTTTCTAGGCCTCCCTGGTGGCGCAGCAGTTAAGTGCTGTGCTGTGGAGCTGTTGGTAGCGGGGACCCAAGTTTGATGCCCAGCCGGGAAGATTCCCACATGGCACCAGACCACTCCTGCCTTGCCCGCTGCTCCCCTCAGCAGTGTATTACCGTCAATCTGCCTGTTCTGCTCCCCACTCTGTCTCTGGTGAACCCTCTCGCCAACCCCACGTCTCTGGACTGTACCCCAACTTGTATGCATAAATAAATAAATCCTTAAAAAAAATAAAAATATATATTTTCTAATAATTTTTGAGAGAATTAGGGCACTAGAATCATCTTAAAAGCAAAATGATATTAGCAAAGTTGTCAAGTACATATCTCAATAATAATGTACTAATATTTTAATAAACATGGTTACTAAAGATATTAGTGTTACATATTCTTTAAAAATATTAACGTAGTTGTATACCTATCTTTTCTAATGTTCTATTTGCTATCACAGACTATAAATTTTTGTATTACTATTTTTAAACTATCAGACATTTAAATATATCTGCTATTCCCATTTGGGAATCCCTCATTTTTCTGAATAATTTTTTTACTATAAATTATTGTTACTTATTCTTATTTAATGATACCCATTTATTAAGACTGACAAAGTGAGGTGGGTCACAGAATAAAAAGTAAATGTGCATAATTATATCTCACAGCAAACAAGAAAGCAAAATATTTGTAACTCTTACTATCTTACCGAGTTAAAACAAAACATGTGTCTTGCATTCTCATTTGAACTGTGGAGTTCCAAGATTAAATTATGCTCCAAACCAGAAAACTCACAGAAACTAAAATCCAGAAGTTTGAAAATGTTTAGATTCTAATTTTGATCAAAACCACTCTAATGACCTGAACTGCAAGGAAGGGAAGAGAATGAGTATGATTTAGGGGTAAGAAAAGTTCAAACGCACACAGAAAACTTTTATAGTAGTTTTAATGGAAACATTTAATGGAAACAATCTAAAAATCTAGATTAATTTTTTAGGAACTACCCAAAATAGGGGAAATTAATACATTTTAGGAAAATCTATTGTACCACCTTTCATATATATTAGAGAAGATAAAAATATACTCTGGCCATGTTAATCAGTGCATACAACCTATGCTCTGCCTCCATTATTTACTAACGCACTTTATGCATTAAAGAAATAAGAAAAAAGAAGTAAAAAAAGGTATCTTAAAACATTTGCTTTGAAAACCATGAAATTATATTTACTTAAAAATGACCTAAATATCATGTATTTGAAGCAAATGGGGTTTATTAAAACAAGAAAGGAAATGGAAGCTATGAAATGCTTTTCACACTCATAAAATATACCATTTGAAATGTACCACTTGAATTAAGTGAAAAAAGTTTAAATTACAAAAAGTACAATGACTAGCAGAACAACAGGAAACTATTACAAAACTGAATTTTATATCAGGTAACTTAAGTTGAACCAAATGTTTTAGGGTTTTAACTCTAAACTAGTGTTTCAACTAAATAAAAATGTAGCCCTATAAGCTAAACTCTAAATAAAAGGGAAGATTATTCTGTGTGACTAAACAGATGTAAGAAAAAAATATCTTAATGTTCAGTGAGAGAAAAATTGTGTCATCAACACAGGTGGCCGTAAGTATGAAGAATATATAGTAATATTCAAATAGTCAAAGTACTTATTCATTCATTCAGCAAATATTTACTAAGCACCTAATATCATCAGGTTCCATACCAGGATTCAAGATATAACAATGAACAAAACATACAAATACCTGTCTTCATGAAACTATGTACTAGTAAGATGGAAGAGACAAAAAACAAAATAAATAACATATAGAGCATGTGAACATTTAAGTAAAAGTACACAGAATAAATGGGGGAAAAATGATTTTAACAGTCAGGATCTCTCTTTGGGGTAGGGGAAGTTATTTGGAGAATATGGGAAAGAAGAATATCAGCAGTAACCCCTCTAGCTGAAAATGCAGTCAACTAAAGCCCATTCTTCAATCTTTCTGATTACAGATAATTGTTTGGCAGGCGAGGGGAAGGGGAGAACTGAAAATGCCAAAATAGGCTCACATCACCCAGTCATCATGTGACTGGAGAGTCTGATGTGGATAAACTTAGCATAGATTTGTGTAATTTTCTTCTGCTTCTGGTAATTATTCAGTTCTATAGTTAGCTCACTGTATTTCTTCTTCCATCTCTTATCTCTTGTCTTATAGGAACCCTTCCCTTCTAATACTTTTAACATAATTTTCTCTAAGCATGCGTACATAGTAGGACTCATGCAATGATTTTAAGTGGTAGACAATTAAAAAGAGAAAATATTTTTATTTACAAGTATCATGCCTAAAAAAAGATTTAAGATCGTTCAAAAAAGTCTCAAAGAAAATCCCAAGGAAAAATGTAAATATTGATAGAGTAAATTTGTGTGGGTAAGATCCTCAAGAAATTAGTAACAGAAATTAAAGTAATCCAGCTTCCTTAACTATTCTAGTTTTAACCATTCTGGATTTTTTTTTCCTAGTATTTTACTAAATTTAACAAACTTTATACTTCAATGGTCTTTTTCCTTTCTACTGCCCACTGTGCCAATGTATAGACAAACACAGTAAAGAAATTTGACAATGTAATTTTTACTTGGTGTCTATTTTCCACTAGCTTAAATAAGTGTTTTTTTTCCACTGGCTTCTGAAGTTATTACTTTCAACACAGATATTAACAAATGTTAATGGCACTATTGTTTTGGTTCATTTATTTGCTCTTTAATAGGTTTAAACTACTTAACTATCTACCTATTTAGAAATATTATTTTTATACTATCTTTAATCATTTTTTTACTTGAAAAAAATCAAGCAGTGTAAGAAACTGGCAAGTACAATTAAGTATTACCTAGATATATCCTTTGAAACATCAGATTAAATTAAACAAAGACTGTAATGAAAGACTAAAATTAAATATTTTAAAGGTAAAAACAGGAACACTTCATTATATAATAGAATATACAAAACATTCTCTAATCGTAGCAGCTCAATTTCAACTCTCTTTCTTGAAGTACTGTTAGCAAATGTTTTGAAAGAGGAAAAAGAAATGCAATTAGAAAGCAGAGGGAAATGCATGCTACACAGTGCAATAAAACAGATGGTTCAGTCCCTGAATCTATTTTTCAGTGTGTGGTAGTTATGAAGTTTTGTTGTAATCTTATAGTACATGGGTCCTCGAACACATCTGAATTCATCTGTCACTTAATTTCATGAGTCTATAAATGGCTGCAATAAAAATATGTGTAGCTTTCAAAATCTGTATGGAATAGTACCAAACCATTATAAAAAGTTATTTCCCATTAGGTAATAAATAAAAGCACATGTAGCTTTCAAACACTGAATAAAATGTTATCAAACTATTACAAAAATGTTATTTTCCCTTTAGATAATAAATTATCTAAATAATTTTCTAAATTTCCAATTAGATATTTTTTTTCCCCAGGGTGGGTTTTTTTTTGTTTGTTTTTGTTTTCTAATATATATTTTTATTGTTATTTATGTCTTTTACATTTTGTATTACCCTTGGGTAGCCCACCACCAATTCACCCGTGATCCATCTCCATGGTCCCTTGTGTTCTTTCTATTTCATTTTGTGCCCTTTTCATTCCCTCCCTCCGCCTCTGCCCCCGCCCCCCCCGCCCGCTGATTGTCTCTCTCCTATTTGGTTTCCTTATAGTCCCGTTATAAGTGAAACCATTCAATATTTTTCTCTTTCTTTCTGGCTTATTTCACTGAGTATGATCCCCTCTAATTCCATCCATGTCGCTGCAAATTGCATGTGTTTATCTTCTTTCCATGCTGAATAGTATTCCATTGTGTATATGCACCATATCTTCTGGATCCAATCATCTATTTTTGGACATCTGGGTTGCTTCCATACCTTTGCTATTGTGAACAGTGCCGCAATGAACATACGGGTGCATGTATCCTTTCGGATTAGTGTTTTTGTATCCGTTGGGTAAATTCCCAAAAGTGGGATTGCTGGGTCATATGGAAGCTCCATGTTGAGCAGTTTGAGGAATCGCCATACAACTTTCCATAGTGGTTGGACCAGTTCACATTCCCACCAGCAGTGTAGAAGAGTTCCTTTTTCTCCACATCCTTTCCAGCATTTGTTGTTGCCTGTATTTTTAATGTGTGCCATCCTCACAGGTGTGAGGTGGTATTTCATAGTGGTTTTGATTTGCATTTCCTTGATTATAAGTGATGTTGAGCATTTTTTCATGTATCTGTTGGCCATTTGCTTTTCT
>PVIJ01023257.1:0-14559 GCA_004024925.1 Scalopus aquaticus | reverse complement strand
AAAAAAAAAAAAAAAAAAAAAAAAAAAAAGAAAAGAAAAGTAAAGAAAAGCAAAGCACAGCAAGGAAGTCCAGCATCTGTTTAGTGTGTTCCAAGTGTGTTGTTACAGGAAAAACTTAGGTTAAGAGTGTGACTTCCTTTCCCTCTCCTCCAAGCTGTGCTTTTCAGCTTTCTCCAACTCCTGTGGCACCTGGGCTGCCTGGAGGTTTGTGACACGCTCAAGGTATCAGGTTAGTGCAGGGCAGAGTTGGGGCCAGCAGCCTGCTGGACAGACTGGCCCTATGTCCTGCACACTGCCCCACAGTGACCACATGTGCCACACAAAGGCATCAACTGAATTCTGTAGGGGACTTGGGCTGTGCTCCCCGCTAAGCACTCATAGCCGGGTTGAGAATGACCCTTGAGAAACACCCCAAAGTTCCTATCTCTGTAGATACGGTGGCTCCTGAATGTGGGTCCTTAAAGAGAACAAATAATTTTTTGGAACATAACTGAAACCACATTTTAAGATGAACACACTCTGTTCCCAAGTCCTCTTCACAAGACAAATGTAACTGCCACAAGCGAAATTGCTCGACTGTGCTGTTCTACCTCATTCACTTTCTTCCTGTGTCTCCTCACAACAAAAACAGGAGGGTTAGGAAACAAGTTCTTATCCCTACAGTGGAAAAAACAGAGTGGGGGTGGGGGTTGAGTAGATGGGATCTGAAGTTAAGCAGATGTACATTCCTCCCCAGCTTGTACACTGAGAATCTGTATGAAATAAGAGGGGTTATTTAAACATTTATTTTGCATTTTTTTCTATTAAAATGAAGGTGAAGTGTGGCCATAGAAAGCTGTAAACTCACAATCTTCATAGAAAACAAGGAGTTGGCCACTTGGGTAAAGAACTGCTGGAAAAAAAGAAGCAACTTAATCATTTTCCCAGAAGTGTGAAAGTTAAGCAGAATACAGGACTATAATGATGATACCTTGCATTTATCTGGTTCCTTTCTCATAAAAGCTGAGAGTGCTTCTCAGACATTATCTCATTAATTTGCAAATCATTCCTGGGAATTAGGTAGGAAAGAAGCCAGATGAAAGTTTCTAGCTTACCACTTTACTAAAGTCAAAACTTGAAATATCCTTTCTGTGCAAGTAGAGTCACTTTCTGTGGGAAAGCATACTACTGCCAAGTTATGTACAAGGAAGAGAAATCTGAAGATTCTGGTTATCTTTAAAATACCGCATACATTTCACAAGGTGAGTTATTATAAGAAAAGTTTTTTCTTGATTTTTTTTTGATAAATTAACATATTTATGGAGCTTTCCTCCCAGAATTGAAATAGGAAATCAGTAAAATTCAAGCCTCTGGGTGTATTTAGTGCATGTAAAGGTAATCTTTCTCCCTGAATACATGACAATAGTAGGAGTATGATTAATTTTCAAGAGCTAAAGTGAACCCAAAATGTAGAGATTGGAAATATGTAGTCACCTTATGTACACAAAATAAAGCACATCGACATGGTTTGATTACCCCGATTGGTCCACAGATCCAAAGAAAGAATATGCCAATAAAAAAATTAAAAAGGATGGAGATCAGGAGGCAATATTTCCCTGTGACCAAATAAACCCTGTGCAATAGAAAAGGAGCCGTGATCGATACTCTGCCAATAGTTGGTCCCATTAGCAAGGCAGTTCCTAGAGGGAATGTTTCTCTTGACAATTGCTTTTGGCACAAAGATGAGGTGGTAAATATGAGATCCCAGACTCTGAGTCTGGGAAATGAACCTTCAGCTGAGGCATCAGGCCAGACAGAGAATGAAGCCTTGTCAGGAAAAATGATGAACCCTGGCTGCTTTCAGTTCCCTAGAAGCAGAACTGGAGTGGGTCTCCGGCGCTGGTGTTGACTGAAAGGGGCTGAGGGAAGCCAGCAGTCAGAAACCTAAGGCAGGACGGGGGCTCTGATAGAGACGAGCTTCTGCCTGGTGGCCAGGAGCACTCAGAAATGTAAACTATATCGCAAGAGTTGGCCCTACTCAGAAAGGATGCTGCTGCCGTTCCTCTGTGCCAGTCAGCCACTGCCCTGAGTTGTTCGTGCTGTGGTCAGCTCTTCATCTTCCTGGAAAGGTGCCCCCACTCCCAGCAAGGGTCACAGTCTGTGCAGGAGCAGCTGCGACGACTGGCAACCAGTATGACAACATGTCTGGTGAGGGAACAAAGGCATGGTACTTCGTGTCATGCTGACATTCGCTCTACTCTGTGACCAGGCAACTGAAAACTCTGGTGATCTCGCTCAGAACACACATTTTGGGGGAATTCTTTCCTCAGTAAAATATCTTTCCTTCCAACAAACCCAAATTAAATATATAAATCCACTAGTCATGTAAAATAAGGTGTTGAATCACACCTATGAAATGTCCACTGTTTTGAAAGTACAAAGGCCCAATTACTCCTCTCTTTCCTCACTAGTCTAAGTTCTATCCATCAATTTATGCACTTTTTTGTTATTTTTTTTTCTATATTTCAGGCACTTTCCTTGGCTCCGGGTACACAGACCTGAACCATGGAGTTCTTATCCCCATGGCCAGCCCATATATGACCATGTATGACTGTCACCCCGTCATAGCATGCCAGCCCCCACAACCAAAAGTGTTAAGTCACAAAGGCAGTGTTCCTTCTACTTTGATTGGTGCATTTCCTGGGAATCCTCATGTCAGGTATTATCTTGCCAGCCAATGGTCAGTCTTCAATTAGGTCTGCTTTGCCACTCTCCAGGTTCCAACAGATGTTAGGAGCTGGACCGCTGTGTTTGACTGTATTGCAGCCAATCCTGTTCCATAAGGTGACCCAAATGTGGTTTGACAACTCCCCTTTACAAAGTAGTCATGGATTTAGGCCAAATACAACACATATTATTTCTAATATACTTTCTATAGTAAAGGGGATTAGAAATGGCCGTTGATATTGGCTGAATGCCTTGGACATGTAGCTCAGCAAATGGTTCTGATTTTACTCCATGTGGAAACACCAAGTATTTATGCTTACAAGATACTTATAATCTAGAAAATCCAACGAGGCTCAAAGTAGACCAATGTCGGCCATAGGAGGAAAACAGAAAAAGTGAGAATTTGCCCACAAAACAATTATGAAGGACTTTTATTTTTAGAGTGAGAGTTTTGCTTTGATGAAATGCTTTCTCATAGATAAGTATAGGTAGGGTTTAGAGTCTTGATTTTAGAGGCAGTATTTGTGAATTTTAAATTTTTTACTGACATTTAAATAAAGTTCCTTTGATGAAAGTCTGCTTATTCTCAATTGCTCTAAAACATGTCTGAGCATCATGCATTATAGCAATAACCCTCCTAAAAGCAGACACATCACTGGTGCTCAGTAAGCAGGATACTGAAGGTCCTGTGACAGGAAACCTTCACAAATTCTAATCCAAAGAAGGGGAACATAGATGTAGAAGTTATTTTTTTCATATTTTTGCTTCTTTGTTTAATAAATATTTCTTCATTTTCTTTGGAAGGAGACACTGAAGCAAAGACACAAAGAGGTGAATTAGATTATCTTAACCTGAGGATACGACACTGAACTAAGAAGGTCCTGGGCATCCTGGAGCAGCGTATCACCAGCTTGGCCTTATCTCTGTTCCATTTCTCCAATTTCTGATTTCCTTGATCTTTCCCCACCTATGGATGCACCATTAGACATTCTTTTATATGCTCCTCTATTACTTTTCTCCTTTATAGAAATAAAAATGACAAGCCAAGTATCTAGGTACAAGTAAGAAAACCATAGCCAATAAGCTGAACCTAGTTTTTTGTTTTTTTTTTACATTTTAATAAATAAAGTTTTCATTATGACACAGCCATCCTCATTTGCTTATATGTCTCACATGGTGATTTCTTTTTTTTCAACGGTAGAGTTGAGTAGTTAGTTATACCACAGACTGTATGGCCTGCTAAGCATAATGTACTTTTCTAGTACATTAAAGTGTCTAGAAAGTGTTTGCCAACCCTGCTTTTAATCCTGTTGGTGTCTTTGTTGTCAGTGGATTACGTTTATTGTGGTATTTGATTTCCTACACTAGACCAAAACATTGTTGAAGATAAGTGTTGTTCTCTCTCTCTTTTTTAAAGATGCATTTATTTATGCATACAAGAGCAGGGGTGCAGGCCAGAGGTGGCGGGGGGAGGGTGAGAGGATTCACCAGAGACAGAGTGGGAAGCAGAACAGGCAGATTGACTGAAGTACGCTGCTGAGGGGAGCAGTGGGCAATGCCGGAGAGGTCTGCTGCGCCATGTAGGAAACTCCTTGGCCAGGAATCAAACTTGTGCTGCAGTGGCTACGGATAGCTTCATAGTGCTGAGTCTTAACCCCTTGTACCACAGGGAGGCCCAAGTGTTGTTGTGTTTATCTTTCCATTTCTTCCATCTTAGTGACAATGCTTTAAAAAAATTCATGGAATGAAATGATTAAATTAAACCAATCAAGTCTGCAAAAAGTTCATTTTTACTATGTGCTCCTTTGTATACCAAGAACAGTAAGCCGGGTTTGAGAATACTAAGATCAATAGGCTCTCAGGCTCTGTCCTGGATAAACTCACAAGCTAAGAACAGCTCACGGGATTGTATCACACTAGAAAAACTTCTACATAGCAAAGACATCTGAAGAATAAAGAGACAACTTACAGTATAGGATAAAATATTTGCAAACCACACATCTGATAAGGAGTCAATTTCCAAAATATATGAGAAACTCTGACTCCTCCACAAGAAGCAAAAAACCCACAATTTTAAAATTAAGTATCAGAATAGATATTTCTTGAAAGGAGCATTAGAAATGACCAACAGGTACAAGGGAAAATGTTCCACATCACTAATCATTAGGTGATTGCAAATCAGACTTCAAAACAAGGAGAATTATCAAAGAAAAAGTAAATTGCATGATGACAATGGAATAAAATCTCCAAGAAGAATGATAACAATTTTAACATTTATGCACTTAACAGCATATTCGAATTATGTGAGGCTAACTAACTAAATACATAAATAAATACTGGTAGAAATGCAAAGATAAATGAATGAATCCACGATCATAGACAGAGACTTTAATATCCCTCACTCAGAAAGGCACAGACTGAGCAAGCAGAAAATCAGCAAGAATATAATTGAGCTCCACAAGACCTTTGATCCACTGGATATAATTGACATCTATACATGTCAATAGGTCATAACTCAATAATAGGAGGATAACTGGAGAATCCCAAATACATGGAGATTAAACAAACCATTTGTAAATAACACACAGATCAAAAAAGAAATCTCAAGAAATTTTTTAAAAATATCTTGAAATAAGTGAAAATAAGACACAACATGTCAAAATTTATAGGCTACAATGAAAGTAGTGCTTAGAGGGAAATGTATAGCTTTTTCTAATATGTATTAGAAAAGATGGGAAAGCTAAAACAATAATGTAAATTTTAACCTAATGATACTAGAAAAATAAAGAATAAATTAAATCCAAACAGAAGAAAAATAATGAGAAAAATTAGATCAGAAATTAATGATTTGAAAACAGGAAATAGAGACAATCAATGATACCAAAGTTTGGTTCTTTGAAAATATCAATAAAATTGATAAGCTTCAAGTAAAACTAAGTAAAATGGAGAGAAGACACAGATTACTAATAACATAAATTAAAAAGGAAAATCACTACAGGTACTGTGAAAATTAAAATAGCAAAAGAATAGTATGAATAATTCTATGTGGACAAATTGAATGATCTATCTGAAATAAACTAATTCCTTGAAGTACAATCTGACAAAACTCATACACAAGAAGAAATATGTATTCTGAATAGGCCTATATCTAATAAATAAATTGAATCAATAATTAATAACATTACAAAATAGAAAGCAGCATGGGCTTCATGGTGAATTCTATCAAACATTTAAGTAAGAAATTATACCAATTCCTTATAATCTATTTCAGAGGATAAAAGCAGGGGGACCACTTCATTACTCACTTTATGAAAACTCCATAACATCAACCCTACATAAGGGTTTTCCAAGAATAGAAAGTTATAAACCATTACCTCTTGTGAACATAGATCTACAATACTAGCAAATTGAATTCAACAATGTGTAACAAGAATTATCTACTATGACCAAGTGGGATTTATCTCAGGCTGGTTCAATATTCAAAAATCAATAAATTAATCCATCACATGCAGCAATAGGTGAAAAAATTGATAAAAATCAATAACCATTCATAAAAAAATTCTCAGTAAATTAGGAATAGAGTGCATTTTCTGATAAAAATTATCTAAAATATAAATAAATTAACACTAGCTATTATTATACTTATTGGTGAGAAAATTGATACTATGATTAACAAAGGCTAGCCCACCTCACCACTTCTTTTTAACATTATACTAGAAGTCTTTTCTAATCGAATAACATTTTAAGAAAAAGAAATAAAAGTATATATAGTGAAAGGAGGCATAAAACTTTGTGTTCACCGATGACAAGGTTTTCTATGTAAAAAATCCAAAATAATCCTCAAAAAAAAAAACCTCGTAAAATTGCTAAACAAAATAGTTAGGCTGCAGGATATGAGGTTAAAATACAAGGTCGGTTGCTTTACTGTATACCAACAATGAAGAAGCAGAATTTAAAACATAAAATACAATACCATTGGCATTAACACTCTCCAAAGCTGAAAACACTAAGTAAAAATCTAACAACATATACATGAGGTCTATATAAGGAAAACTGCAAAGATCCAATTGTCAGGGTATCTTCTTCCCAACATGATCTGTAAATTCAATGTAGTCCCAATCAAATCATCACAAATTATTGTACAAAATTGATAAACTGATTCTGAGTTAAACTATGGAGTTAAAATATCCAAAATAGATGGCTGGATCAAGAAGATGTGGCATATATATACAATGGAATACTATTCAGCAATAATTAAAAAAGATAAACTGATGCCATTCACAGCAACATGGATGGAGCTAGAAGGGATCATGCTCAGTGAAATAAGCCAGAAGGAAAAAGAAAAATATCGAATGGTTTCACTTTTAAGAGAAACCAAATAAAGGATCAGGAGGAACAAATAACAATAGCAAAACAACAACAACAACAACAACAAAACTAACAGGTAACCATAAGGAGACATTCTGTGAAGGAGGGGGAAGAAAAAGTAATCAAAATAGGGGGAGAGAAGAACACAAGAGACTATGATGATGGTTCACGGGTGAATTGGTGGTGAGAATTTCACGGGGAATACACAGTAATATAAAAGATATAAATAAAGAAAATATATATATTTTAAAAATCCAGAGTAACCAACACAATATTGAAGAAGAATAACTACATAAAAGACTGACTCTGTATGGTTACTATAAAGCTACAGTAATCAAGAGAGTGCATTATTGGGAAATAGACAAACAGATCAATCCAAGAGGAACAGAATCCAGAAATAGAGTCACATAACTATAGCCAAATTACCTTTGTCAAAGAAATAAAAGAATTATCATGAAGCAAAGAGAGTCTCTTCAACAAATGGTGCTAGAACAACCAGACATATGCTAAACAACCAAACAACCATATGCTAAAAATGATCTAGAAACAAATTTTACACTCTTCAGAGAAATTAACTCAAAATGAATTGTAGACCTAAAGGTAAAGTATAAAACTATAGAATTCCTTGAAAATAACATAGGAGAAAATCTAGATGACTTTGAATATGGTGATGCTTTATTAGATACAATATCAAATATACAATATGTGAAAGAACTAATTGATAAGTTGAACTTCATTATGATTAAAAATATCTGCTCTAAAAAAGACAGTATCGAGCCTCCCCAGTGGCGCAGCGGTTAGGCACTGGGCTGTGGAGCTGTCGGCAGTGGCTACGTGAGTTCGACGCCCGGCCGGGGAGATTCCCACATGGTGCAGCAGACCTCTCCTGCCTCCCCCGCTGCTCCCCTCAGCAGTGTGTTTCCGTCAATTTGCCTGTTCTGCTCCCCACTCTGTCTCTGGTGAACCCTCTCACTGCCCCACACCTCTGGTCTGTACCCCAGCTTGTATGCATAAATAAATAAATCTGTTTTTTAAAAAAAGACAGTATCAAGAGAACGAGAAGACATCATAGATTGGGAGAAAATATTTGTAAAAGTTAGATATGATAAAAGACTATTACCCAAAATATACAAAGAAATTTTATACCTCAATGATAAGAAGACAAACAACCAAATCAAGAGGTGGGCCAAAGATCTTAAAAACTACCAAAGAGGGTAGAAATATGATAAGTAAGCATATGAAAAGATGTTCCACATCATTTGTTATCAGAGAAATGTAGACACCAACATGTGGAGCATCAGGACACTCATTCAATACTGGCGGGAATGCAAAATGGTCCAACTTCTTTGAAAGATGGTGTGGCAATTTCATATAAAATAAAATATGTTCTTGTATGATCCAGCACTCATTCTCCTTGGTATTACCCAAATCATTCAAAACTTACACCCACACAAAATTCTGTACACAGGTATGTATAGCAACTTGATTCATAATTTCTCTTAGTAGGTGAATGGATAAACTGTTGTACATCTAGACAGTAGAATATTATTCAGGGATTAATAGAAACAAGCTATAAAGAAATGAAACAATATGGCTGAAACTTAAATGCATATGCATATTATGAAGTGAAGGAAGCCAATCAATAAAGTTTACATACTATGTAACTCTCATATATGGCATTTTGAAAAAGGTAACACTATGGAGACTATGAAAGCTTCAGTGGTTGTCAGGGGCTAACTGGGTGTAGTTCAAACTGACTCAGGAAGAAATAGAAAACTTGAATTGCTTCTTATTAGATATAGTATTTGTAGTTAAAAAATTCCCCACCAAGAGAACTTCAGTTCCAAATAATATTATCGATAAATTCTACAAAGCATTTAAGGAAGAAATAATATGAGTTATTATTTTATTGTGTTTTGTCAGTTTGTCTTTATAGTTCACAAATGATTGAAATCATCTGGTAATTGTCATTCAGTCTGTCTTCACTTAGCATAATCTTTTCAAGTTCCATCAATATTGTCACAAAAGTCATGAATTCATCTTTGTAAATAGGTAAGTAGTACTGCATTAGGTATATATATCACAACTCATTTATCCAGTCATCTTTTGTGACATTTTAAAATCATAATATTTTATTAGCTACAATAATAATTTTATAGAGGAAGAGTCATATTCTTAGGAGATGCAAACTGAACTATTTAGGAGTAAAGTTTCCTCTCTGCAATTTATTTTCAGATGATTAAAGGAAACAAAGATCATTTACATATGACATATGAAATTATTTATGGGGAGGGAAAGAAAGAGGGACAAAAAAGATGAGTTTTTTTTTTTTTAGATTTAGATGGAGGATATGTGGATTTACATTGTGTTATCCTTTCATCTTTTTTCCATAGATTTAAAAGTTTTGATAAGTTGGTGCAAATCTAAGTATCTTCATCATTAAATATAAAAGAATATTAAAAACAATGGGTTTTCATCAAAAACAGAGAAAATGCTCAGTCAAGTTTTGTAGGCTTGAGGATACTTCTGTTTAATTAAGTGACATGCAAGTGACAAACTGCTGCTAGAATCAGATTTTCTAAGAAAAAAATATGTCCCTTCAGTATTTAGACCTTGGAGAACTAAGAAAGCAAAATGCCTTTTTAATTTCAAACAGTTGATGTCTCTCTATATTAAATAATTTAGTGATAAATTCAAATGAATTTAGCACTTAAAATTTTCCATGTCTCTTTTGTAACTAAAGGGAAGATTTTCTTGAATTTTCAAAACTTAAAAAAGTTAAAAGAATTTAGATTCTTAAGAGGTTTTATAAAGTTTCTACGAACTAGGCAGCAGTTTTGTGGCTGTACAGCTTGGTAAGCAACTAGTATTTTAATTTGGTAGTTACAGAATCATGGTACTTAGCGTAGTTTTGAGAGTCTTGTAATTGTAGTCTGCTGCTCTGCAGTTGTCGTGGGGGTGAGGCTCAGAGGCAGGTTCCCTGTGATCCAGGCAGACGGGTCAAGGAGGAGTCCTGGAGCCCTCAGTGGCTTTTTCAGGCTTTTAATGATCTTTTGTGGAGAGGCGACCAGGTACAGAGTAGGCGGGGAGGGCTCCCAGCACCTGAGGAATCTCTACTTTCTCTGGGCTCTCGGGCATCCTCTTGTGGTCTCTGCTGCTGCACTCGCTGCAAGGCCCTCTGCAGCCGCGCTCTGTTCGCTGCTGCTGCTGCTGCTGATAGCCTCGGCCCCCAGGCCCAGGTGTTCCCACTCACGCACACCCACACCCCACTCCAGGTGCCACTATCAGGCACGAGTGCAGGACCCAGCGGTCTATCATTGATGGGAGGGCAGAAAAACCTGATCATTCTTTCATTTACCCTCCAGCAATCAAGAGGAAAAGTAGCAAATATTTTTGCATTTTTTTTCTCCATTTTGTCCATTTTTTCTCTGAGAAACAATACAATGACAGTGAAACCATTATGTTAAATTAACATGAATTTGCAAATACAAGCGAATATTAAAAACAAAGTCTCCCTAACCATAAAAATGTCTCTTGCAAAAAAAAAAAAAGCGTTCCCATAATTCTCCATCACAATGTTTGTTTTCCTCTTCCCAATTCACAGCTCTCGCTGTTAAGTTCAAATTGAGTTTTTCTGCAATCACTAAAATCACAGATGGGGCAAAGAAAAGTGAGATGAGTTCTCGAAAGATAATGACAGTATATTTTGGGGACCTCACATACAAACTAAGTTCAGGAAGACAGTTCAGAATCATCAAGCACAAGTTTGTCCCTTTATTCTTGGCCACTAGACACTTGTACATTTTACTGAGAGAGCAACACTGCTCCTCTCCTCTATTTTCACCTCTCTGGCTCCTCTTTCTGTCCCTTCCTGGCTGCCCCATTTCCACTAATAGTTCACTATGCCTGGTTCACGGACAGAGAGACGGCCACAGGTGCGGCCCAGCACAGCACCCAAGCTGGAATCCCAGGCCCATCCTTGTTAGGCCTTCCTGTCATCTCAGGGGGACCCACATATACTCAAAAGTTAGGCATGATGAAATCTTTGAAATGGAAAAGCATTTAAAAATCCCTCATTTGCCACGTAGTGACCCTCAATCTTGTCAACAAAAATCTGTGATACACTAACCATATTTTCAAATGCTATTTTACAGGAACTGTCTTACATCAGTTGATTGACTAGATTATGGAAAGGTTTAAATTTATCTACAAAGTAAAGAGAACCGCATAATCACAATTGCTGTTGTTCTTACCTTTAAAAATCACATATTATATCAAATGCAAAACAAACATTGCACTAGCAAAGAGGGAGCAATTACAAACAAAACAACCCCTAAGTTCTGATCATGTATAACTTTCAGTACAACTGTAGGAATACAGGCTCTTTTCATAATATTTTACACCTGTAATAGCAACTGATGATTTGTAACCTAGGCTCCAGACACATTCTGGCAAGTGCCCCTAATCCGGGATAGTTAATATTAAGTGTCTCTTGGAATGTTTGTTTTTCTCGGGCTATGCCACTTGGTAAATTCCATGATGTTTTGGCGGAATGTCTCTACCTCCTCCCTCTGCAAGTTTCCCAGGATTGCCAACTGAAGTGATTCCATATGACTCAGACCATCCCTGGTCTCACATCTCCTGCAAAAACCATCAAAGTCAGTGCAAAGCTGAATAAAGCTCAAGAGAACCATCAGGTGATAATGCATTTTCCTTGGAACGCCAGTCCTGAAATAACCTCTTTAAAGTCCAGGTCAGACAATTCCCCCTGGAAGCATCAAACAGGCATTACAGCTTGAAAAATAGAAAAACTGGACTGTCCCCAAGAAGGAAGTGAAAAGGTCCCATATTAGCAATACCACAAAACCACAAACAAACCCGACTCCTTCATCCTCCAACGCTCTTTTAATTAAAAACCTCAGTGATCTCTATAGTGTTCAGAAAACATTTACTGAGCACCTACAATGGACTAGATAGCTTTGTACTCCCATTCTCTGGGTTGGAATTAACTATACATGCTCCCCAATTTATGAGCTTCATTATGTAACTTTTCACACACAAGTGTAATTCATTCTCCCAGCCCTCCTGCCCACTATTCAGTCCTAAACTCAAGGATAAGGGCTGTGTCTACCCAGAACATAGCAGGACCCTTAGCACATAGTAGGTAGCCAAAGGAGAATTGTTGAATAAATTATATGTTCAATGGAAGATTTATTAGGCATTCTGTTGGAATGTGGACATTAAAAATCATCTTTCTGAGCACTTACTGTTTTATAAGTAGTGTGTTCAGAAGTGCGTTACATTGTTTCATTTGATACCAACAACAGCTCTGTTTTTCCTGGATAACAGAGGAAGTCGTTCAGAGGAATGAGACCAGAGAATGCAGTCAAGGTCATGCACAGCATTTAAGGAAGGCAGCATCAGCATCTCTGGGGCCATAGACAGATCTTATCCTCAAGGAGCCTAAACACCACCCGAGAGCAGGCACCTGTGACCAAGGACCAAGTGTTACATCCTGATGACACTTGGCTCCTGTTAGTGTGAGCAGCGGCAGAGTTCGTTGCTGGGAGGGGGAGAGGGAGAAAGACGGGTAACACATGCTTAACTTGAGTCTCAAAGAACAGAGTGGAGATCTGGCAAAAGGAAGAATACAAAAGGCGACACGCCTGGGGAAACAAAGGTAATTGTGTTCCTGGAGAGCAGTGCCTTTCCGGGGGAACCCTCCTGAGTCCCGTGAGGGAATTGAACTCCTCTCTGGCTGACAGAGGCACCCATAGAGGGTCACACAGTGTGACTCAATCACCTGTGTGGTTTAGAAAAAATTTCCTAGCAACAGTGTGGAGGGGAATTGATCCTGGAGACAGAGAGGGACAAGAGTCGAGTTAAAACTGGCAAGAAAGGCCTCCCTGGTGGCTGTGGAGCTGTTGGCAGCGGCAACGCGAGTTCGATGCCCAGCGGGGAGATTCCTACATGGCGCGGCAGACCTCTCCTGCCTTGCATGCTGCTCCCCTCAGCAGTGTATTTCTGATCTCCCTGTTCTGCTCCCCACTCTGTCTCTGGTGAACTCTCTCGCCGCCCCACGCCTCTGGCCTGTACTCCAGCTCTTATGCATAAATAAATAAATCTTAAAAAAAAAAAGCATGTCATATTTAAAAAAAAACTGGCAAGAAAAATGGATGAACATGGAAGAGAGGGCAAGGAAGATAAAAGCTGGTCACATTTCAGATAGTGGAGTGAAAAGTTTGTAGAAGACTTAAATAGCTTGATGCATAAGTAAAGCCCCATATGTGGTCAGACACATTATTTTGAAGAATTAAATCACATATTTTCTTTTTATGCTGTGATCACATATTATCTTTTCACTTGTGACTCTTCTCTCTAATATATTGGTTGCAGGCCCAGTGACCCATGGGGCATCATCACAGCCTGTTTCATTCATTGTTGCAGAACATTCTTGATTAAATAAATGCCCAGCAATTCTTGCTTCCTGATCGTCTGTGTGAGCCCACGCAGCTGGCTCAGGCCAAGGTGAACGGGAGGAGCCAGCAGAGAACTCGGAGTCTACAAGGTGGGGCTCCCTGCCCAGAGCAAGCAGCCTCAGGATCCAGGTTCTTGGGGACCAGGGATCTCAGGAGTAAAAAAGACACGGTTGTCTTTGTCAGCAAAGACAAGATTGGTGGCTGAAAGTGCTTTTTTGATGAGATTTCAAAATTAAAGGCTAAGAGAATTCTTATCTGGAATTCTGGGATGTGAGAGAAAAACTTTGGCTAATGGCAGGCATCAGTAGAGGGAAGAGAAAGGCAAATTTGTTTCAAAGTAGCCTTTTCTGTGTCTCTGGGGTTTGGTGCCCATTCAGAACCAGCTCTACACCCAAGGCATGTGGTCCTGATCAGGTCAGGGAGGGCACGTGAGAAAACCCAACCCAGTCAGCTGGAAACCCAAGGTCTCAACATCGACATCAGAGCTGGCTATGGTAAGGCAGGAATGTGTCCAGCATCAAGCACCCTGCAGGAGAAGGCACCCTGTTGCTCTGACCCAGTCCTGGCATCTAGTCAGATTCCCAGTGCAAGCTTGGAATGAAGGACCTCAGAGGGGTTGGTGAGGGAACAGTTCAGACAGCCACTGGGAGGTTTTAGGTTGGCACCACTTAACAGATAACAGGTAGAAACTTTGTAAGTTAGTTAAAAGATGATCTCCTTTTGTTGGAATTGGTCCATTCTGTATTTTTTTTTGAAAGTTTGAAAACATCTTTCCTTATAGCTACTAGTTTCCACAAGAGAGAAATGTTTCGTTATGTGTAAAGTAAAATGTTCATTTCAAAATAATAGATGATTGCATCCAGAAGATGTGGTACATATACACAATGGAATACTATTCAGCATGGAAAGAAGATAAACACATGCAATTTGCAGTGACATGGATGGAATTAGAGGGGATCATACTCAGTGAAATAAGCCAGAAAGAAAGAGAAAAATATCGAATGGT
>PVIJ01023256.1:0-14560 GCA_004024925.1 Scalopus aquaticus | reverse complement strand
AGTCTAGCTTCTTTTTTTTGCATGTGGCTGTCCAGTTTTCCCAGCACCATTTATTGAATAGACTGTCCTTGTTCCACTGCATTTTCTTTGCTCCTTTGTCAAAGATTAGTTGTTCATAGATATGTGGCTTTAATTCGGGGTATTCTATTCGGTTCCATTGGTCTTTCTGTCTGTTTTTGTTCCAGTACCATGCTGTTTTTATTATTCTGGCTTTGTAATATAGTTTGAAATCAGGGCGTGAAATTTCTCCATTTTCTTTCTTTTTAGTTAGTAGAGCTTTAGCTATGCAAGGTGTTTTGTGGTTCCATATGAATTTCATCAGTAGTCGATCTATTTCTTTGAAGAATGTCATTGAGATTTTTATTAGAATAGCATTGAATCTATAAATTGCTTTTGGTAGGATTGCCATTTTGTTAATGTTAATCCTTCCAATCCATGAGCAAGGGATGCCTTTCCATCTTCTTGTGTCTTCTTCTATTTCTTTCAACAGAGTTTTGTAGTTTTCTTTGCATAAGTCCTTTATGTCTTTTGTTAGATTTATTGCCAGATATTTGAATTTTTTGGTTTCAATTTTTAAGGGGATGGATTTCTTAATTTCTTCTTCTTCAGATTGGGTGTTTGCATATAGGAAGGCTACCGATTTTTGTGCATTGATTTTGTATCTTGCTACTGTACTGAACTGGTCTATTATTTTGAGTAGTTTTTCTATGGAGTTTTTAGGGTTTTGTATATATATTATCATATCGTCTACAAACAGACAGTTTAATGTCTTCTTTTCCTATTTGGATCCCTTGAATGTCTTTCTCTTGTCTAATTGCTCTGGCTAGGACTTCCAGTATTATATTGAAAAGTAATGGTGAGAGTGGACATTCTTGCCTTGTTCCTGATCTTAGGGGAAAGGCCTTCAGCTTCTCACCATTGAGGATAATATTGGCTGTGGGTTTGTCATATATGGCTTTTATTATGTTGAGGTATGTTCCTTCAATCCCAAGGATTTCAAGGGCTTTTATCATAAATGGGTGTTGCACTTTGTCAAATGCTTTCTCAGTGTCTATTGATATGATCATATGGTCTTTATTTTTCTTTTTGTTGGTGTGTTGGATTACATTGATTGATTTTCAGATGTTGAACCATCCTTGTGTCCCTGGAATAAATCCCGCTTGGTCGTGGTGTATTATCTTATGGTGCATTGTTGGATCCTATTGGCCAAGATTTTGTTAAATTATTTTGCATCAGCATTTATTAGGGAGATTGGTCTGTAGTTTTCTTTTTTTGTATTGTCTTTGTCTGGTTTTGGTATTAGAGTAATATTTGCTTCATAGAATGTGTTTGATAGTACTCCCTCCTCGATTTTTTGAAAGAGTTTGTGTAATATAGGGACTATTTTGTTTTTGAATGTTTGGTAGAATTCATTTTTGAAACCATCTGGTCCTGGGCTTTTGTTTTTGGGGAGGTTTTTAATTACTGTTTCAATTTCACTACTTGTGATTGGTCTGTTTAGGTGTTCTATATCTTCTTTATCTAGTTTTGGGTGATTGTATAGTTTAAGGAATTTGTCCATATCCTCTAGGTTGTTATACTTGTTTCCGTAGAGCTGTTTATAGTAATCTCTGATTTTTTTTTTATTTTTGCTGTCCGTTGTTTTTTCTCCTTTTTCATTTATGATCTGATTTACTTGTTTTTTCTCTCGTTTTTTCTTTGTAAGCCTGGCTAGTGGTTTGTCTATTTTGTTTATTTTTTTCAAACAACCAGCTTTTGGTTTCATTGATCTTCTGGATTTTTTTTTTTCCATTTCATTTAGTTTTGTTTTGATTTTTATTATTTCCTTTCTTAAACTGTCTTTTGGGTTTTTTGTTGTTCATTTTCTAGTTCTTTGAGATGTGAGATTAAATTGTTTCTTTGGGTTGTTTCTTGTTTCTTGATGTGAGCTTGTAACGCTATATATTTTCCTCTTATTACTGCTTTTGCTGTGTCCCAGACATTCTGGAAAGTTGTGTCCTCGTTGTCATTCAGTTCTAGGTATTTTTTAATTTCTTCTTTGATCTCTTCATTGATCCATTGGTTTTCCAGTAATGTGGGTTTCAGTCTCCATGAGGTAAGGAGGTTTCTTTTTTCCCGTTTATGATTTATTTCCAGTTTGACTCCTTTATGATCGGAGAAGAAGGCTGGTACAATTTTGATCTTAGTGTATCTGTTGAGGTTTGTTTTGTGGCCTAATATGTGATCGATTCTGTAGTATGTTCCATGTGTGCTTGAGAAAAATGTGTATTCAATTTTTCGGGGGTGAAGTGATCAATAGATATCTGTTAATCCCATGTGGTCTAGGTCCTTATTTAGAGCTTTAATGTCCTTGGTTACTTTTTGTCTTCTTGATCTGTCCAACAGAGAAAGTGGGGTGTTGAAGTCTCCTACTATGTATGTATTTTCTTTAATGTCTTTTTTCAGGGATGATTATAATTGTCTGATATATTTTGGTGCTCCTTCATTTGGGGAGTATATGTTGATGATTGTTATATCCTCCTGTTTTATTGTCCCCTTTATCATGATGTAGTGGTCAGCTCTGTCTTTTTTTACCTTCTTAAGTTTGAAGTCTATTTTATCTGATATAAGTATCGCTGTTCCTGCCTTCTTTCTTGGTCCATTTGCTTGTAGGATTGTTTTCCATCCTTTAACTACTAATCTCTGTTTATCTTTCGCAATTAAATGTGTTTCTTGTAGACAGCAGAAGGTTGGGTTCTGTTTTTTGATCCATCTTGCTATGATGTGTCTTTTAATTGGTGTGTTAGTCCCTTTACATTTATAGTTAATATTGATATGCTGTTATCCATATTTTTTGTTTGTTTGTTTACTCTTTTGTGGTTCTAATTCTTACCTTATTCTGTGTTTCCTGGTCTTTCTTCTGTTGGTTTTGTCTTCATGACTTCTTCTAGTATTCTTTGGAGTGAGGGTTTTGTAGTGATGAATTTCTGTAGTTTCTGTTTGTTGGAGAAGGTCCATGTTGAAAGTTTTTTTAACTAAAAATAATCTTAAGGTCGCTGAAATATGATAACATTAGTTAAATATTTGATTGTAAGCAAATAATAATTGCCAGTAGATAAATAATTGCTTATGTTTTGAGAATACTTAGCACTTCAGGAAGAATTCATGATCTCATTTGATTCTTACAACACGGAACAAGTGATATTTACTTGGAGGATAAAGAAAATGTGGAGAGAGGTAAATCAATTTCCTAAAGACACAAAGATAATACATAAAAAACCCTGAACTCGACCCAAGTTCTCTAGTTAACGATCAAAAACATCACTGTCTCTCTAGAATGAAATATTAGCTGAAATTGCTGTTCAATGCTATCAATTTAATACCACATTTTCCATTCAACTCTAGTACAAAAATCTCCCTTAACATATATCTTTAATATAAACCCCTTCCTATATATACCCATTTAACTGAAGTCATGGGAATACTGGAGATTTTGCAAACCAAATTTAAGCAAATAGACTCTGTATCTCTGTAAGTCATTATCAGTGTTTAGATACATAAATTGTGTTATTTAGAAATTCAACTACCTCTTTGAAAAATACACTATGAACACTGAAATATACCCATGGTAAATTTTTTCTTGTAGGATTAGTTTGTTTGGTAGGCAATGCTTGTTAAAAGAGTAAGAGAGAAGTAAAACATAGAATGTAGAAGTAAATAAATATCTTACTTTACAGAGTGTTTGATGATTTGAAAAACACTTATATTTCCTACCATTTTTCAAAATTTGTTGTCACAGAAAGGCTGTTAAAAAAAAGGATCTAGCAGTTTTGTCATGGTGTTGTTACACATGAAGTTCAAGGCTCCGGAGGACTAACAGGTCATGGAGGATCCATCTGTTCTGGTCAGAGATTCATCATTATACAGAGGATTGAGTATAGGTACTTGACATTGTTTTAGGTAATACTGAGATTAAAATATTTCACTTAAAGCAGTTTCCTAAATGTGTTAATTAGGATGTTTGGTAAGCAACAAGAACCCATTCAGTATATCAAGTCAAAAGAAACTTATTGCAAAGCCCCTGGGTGGTTCTCAGGATGGAAGGGAAACTGCAGAACTAGGCTTTGGGCTATTAGAACCAAAGGTGACTCTGCAGACCTGAACTCTGGGAACAGAGTCTGGGAAGGATTGATTACACAGGAGAGGGGAAAACATATGGATTTGCATTCCTAATGAGCCTGAGACAGTGTGAGGAAGCTACACAAAATGGGGGCGATATGCCCTAATGAGGCACAGACACTGGGCAGACAACATGACCCACAGCCATGGCATATTCTTGGTGATTCTGACTGCAAAGTAGTCTAAACTAATCTGTGCAATATCCCAATGCACCTTATTCCTAACAAGTGGGAAAATAGGTTTAATAAATGTTGATTTGGGTGAAATCCCAAAGAATTGGAATTCCAAGCCAAGAGGAAAAATTTTTATAATGATTGCAGTTTTCTTCAAGAGAATACAGCTATCAGAACTGAATAGAACATTAAGAACTCTATAATTAATGGTCTGAATTAGGTTTGATTTTGTATTTAACCAAATTTTGAATGATCAAGGGCCTCTGAGTTCTAAATTCTGAGTTTGAAGGATAGAAGCCAGTTGTTTCATCCTAGAAATTATTTTGTACAATATATACAAAATAAAACAAAGGAAGTAGAATTTGAATTTCTGATTTATCTTTCTAATCAGAAGCCAAATAATCATAGTATTATTACAAAATAACAAGACGAGATTTTTCCCGCTGACTTAGTTGTATTTCATGTCCTGCTACAGTTTACATACAATGTTAATTTATATACAATATTATTAATGCAATATATTAATACAATATATTATTACAATATATTGTATACAATATACAATATTGTATATTAATACAACATATCATAAACATTTTTGTGGGAATCTGTCAATTCTTGAGTTTAGTCTCTATTTTACATATACTCAGTATATTCAATAAATATCTGAGAGTTTTCTATACACTGGGCCCTATGCTGAGGATACAAAAATGCAAGGATTAGTGGAATCTTACAGAGATCATAGTTCAGCCAGTTTGAATAAAAGACAATGTGTCTACTGACCGCTGCGCACATGTCAGCACTCGGAGGTAAAGGTAAACGTGATTATTTCCAGAGCACAGAAGAGGTTGTACTTAAAGTCTACAGAGCTGATAGTAGCAGTGTTGCTATTCAAACCCTATGCTCCAAAGCCTGTGCTACTTTAATGAGACAAGACTTCCTCAGAGAAGCTTGATACACCCATGAGTGCACACACTTGGATAAATGCTGTGAAGACTTGTGTGCACAGCTATGGGGCTACTGAGGAGGGCGCAGAGATGGTGACATTTTGATTGGTCCTTGAAAAATTTGTAGTGCTGTGTCAAGCAAAGAAGGGGGAAAGGCTCTTTCCCCCCCTATAGAAAAGATAGTATTAACAAAAAGAGCAAAGAGACTTGAAATGTACAGTTTCTATGCAATGATGGGGAGACGTGGTAGAATATCTGCCAAAAGGGGAGTCTGAAGATGCTGAAAAGACCTGCCAGAGGCAGTCATGAAGGTCACAATAGCCATCAAAACTTCTTGTGTTCCTTACTTCCTAAACTGTTTTTTTAAGTAGAAGCATGATCAGAGTTGTACTTTATAAAGGTGATATTGCTAGTTATGTGGAGAACAGAAAGAATGGGGAGAAGCAGGAGTGAATAATGGTTGAGGAGGGATGACAAGTCTGGGATACTGGGCTGGAAAGCAGGAAGCCATCAGAGAGCTGCTGGGGAAGCAGAGCACCTCAAGTTTCTGTCACAGAGGTGAGGAAACAAGGTGGGGGGTAGTGTCATCCATTCATGGAGTACTGCATAAGGAAAAAGCAAGTGTTTGTTTCAATTTTGCTTGCTCAATACACCCACCATTCTCAAAATGCTGATGACTGTTGCTGACTGTGGTTATTAGACAGGAACCAAGAGCTGATGTCTCCATTTTCCTCCAGTGTGAAAGATATGGAGATACAGGACTGGGAAATGGATGGTTGTATAGATGGATAGATAGATAGATAGATAGATAGATAGATAGATAGATAGATAGATAGTTAGATAGATAGATAGACAGACAAGCAGACATCCAGATAGATATTTAAATAAATATTAGAATTAATTTTCTTTCAATTCAGAATTCTAAGTGAATGCATTTTCAATATTAACAGTGAAAATATCCATTGAATACAAAATTCTACATATTAATAACAATTGCAATCACAACAATGATAACTAACTATAATGCATCTAATTTTACAAGTGATATCCTTTAATTCTATCTTTCAGATGTAAACCTATAGCTTTTAGAAAAAATATATATAACAGAATGAAATATATATATATATATACATATATATATATATATATAAAACACATATACATGCCTTTTCAGAACTATATTCAATTCAATAAAAATATGAAAACTAGCTTCTTACCAAGATGCTTCAGATAGATTAACAGGGAAGGGAAATCTAAAGGAAAATGACACAGCTCAGAATGGAGACCTTCCAGGATTATTAGAGGGCAGAGAAAATAGTCTGAGAAGAGAGAAACAGAAGCCAAGAAAGAAGAGAATGACAAATACAAAATAGATGCATTTTAGAAATATGTATTTGGCATTTTCACAAAATGTGTATTTCACTCTGTGAACTATGTCTTATAAAATTGTTCATATGCTAGATATTTCAAATCCTGAGTGCTGAGTAGCAGATTACAGTGTAGAGGGTCAGTACCAGAAACTTAAAAATCATATTGATGTGATGAAAATGTTAAAAATCATGGTGCTTAAATTAGATCGATGTGTTCCATTCATTTAGCATCAAATAAAATTTTACCTTCCCTCTTACCGTTAACAAAGTCACAACTCTAGTGCCTCCCTGGTGGCCTAAGGGTTAAGTATAAGCGCCATCACCAATACAGCCTGAGTTCTATCCCTGGCCAGGGAACTGACCCACACATGGCACAGCAGACCTCTCCTGTCTCGCCCGCTGCTCCCCTCAGCAGTGTATTTCAGTCAATCCGCTTGTTCTGCTCTCCACTCTATCTCTGTGAATCCTCTCAAACCCCACATCTCTGGTGTACACCCCAGTTCTTCTATGCAAAACAAACAAATTGACAACTTTAAATCCATTAATCTCTAAGAAAAGGCTGAGGGAATTTTTCTTATAGAAGTGATACAGGGCAACAAGGGGCGCTAACACTGTACAAGGACACTGCCCAAATAGTTTACTTGTCACTGTCTGAGTTCTTCACCAACACGCTCAACTGCCAGACTATGCAGGTTCAGAGAACAACAAAAATGGGATTTATTTAACAAACCAGGGAAAAACAGAGTTACTGAGGCCAAAAATGGGTGTTTACCTCACCCGAAGAAGTGTCTAGTGTTTAGTCAAGTTTAGTTTAGTCAAGTCCTAAACTAAAAGCAGCTAAGATGGTGCCTTCCTGCCACTGAGGATGTGGAGCTCCTCTCCTGAACAATAGGCCACATTCCCAAAATGGCATCTTCCTGCCTGGAGCACGCAGCAGCCAGATTATAGGCTGGGTTCCAACTCATGAAGACACCAGAAGACACAATAGGAGATGCTCCGGAGGTGCCAAGATGCCCCAGCACAGTATCAGACAAGCGACACTCAGAACAGCAGTTGCAGTGGCCAAATGACCCTACAAACAGCCACACTCATGCAGTTCAGCCCAGCACCCAGCTCTGGGTCTTTGCCTTCTCTGCCAGGCTGTAACAGCAGCAAAAACGAGAACAGTTTCAGTCGCTTGGCTAATTGCAAAGCCTCCAAATTTTTCCTCTCTGAGGTTGGCTGCTGGAGGCCTCATACCTTCAGAGTCAGTCAACAGCCTTCTGGAAGATCGGCATAGTGAGGGCCGAAATTGCTAACCCTGAAATCGTTGAAGATCCGAAAACGCTGAATCCCAAACACTGAATGAATCTGGGGCTGCTTTTGCAGTCCCTTATATTTCTTCTCAGAGTCTTCACCCCAAAATGCAATACTTTTTAGCATTTTCCCTGGGGCTGTCTATTCTCCCCAGCAGCCCCCTCCAGGGGGCACCACCTGTGACAGTCTTTGACTTCAGCCACTAGTTACAGCAGCATGTTGACATCTATCAAATATGGGTAGTAGATTCTTGTTTACATTTTTTACTGTGCTTTTTAACATTTTAAATATTTAATAATTATATTTGTTAAGTGATAAATATGAAAAAGGAGTATTTGTAGATACAAAATTATATGAAATTTTTAGAGAAAGTTTTCATGGAAAGATCTTATAATGATCTGTTTACTATCCCACACTAGATCAACATGACAGGCAAAAAAGCCCGTGACTGTGCAGTTTGGAGCGGCACAAACAAATTTCTCCAAATGCTCCTTCAATTTCAGAAAGTGAGACAGGCCTTGAATCTTCTAATTTCCAGAGTGCGTTTCTATTTGGTTTTGATTTTTAACATCTATATATATATACATCATTTCATTTTTATACGGTGTTCTATTTCTCCCATATAGTCCCTGAAAACTTCCCACCACCAATTCATCAGAGAACAATCACCATAGTCCCTTGCGCTCTTCCCTCCCCTGCTGGTTTCACTTATAGGAAGAATATAGAGGAATCAAATAAAGGATCAAGAAGAAAAAAAAAGACAGAACTAGCAGGCAACTATAAATCAGAGACTTTTCCATTGGTTTTTGAATGTGTAAAACTGGCTATCCCAGGTGAGGGATTTAAACATTTACTAAAACACAGCAAAATGCAAATTTCTGTTTTACTTGTAAGGCATAAAATCAGGTGCCTTCTTAGAGTATTTCTTTCTTTTTTTTTTTCTGTTCAACCTCATCTAATTTTTTAAAGATTTATTTATTTATGTATACAAGAGCTGGGGTGTAGGCCAGGGTGTTGGGGGGTGAGAGGATTCACCAGAGACACAGTGGGGAGCAGAACAGGTGGCTCTACTGAAATACACTGCTGAGGGGAGCAGCGGGCAAGGCAGGAGAGGTCTGCTGCACCATGTGGGAAGCTCCCTGGCCGGGGATCAAACTTGTGCTGCAGTGGCTGCAGATAGCTTCATAGTTCTGAAACTTAACCCCTTCCAACACCAGGGAGGCCCTGTTCAAGCTCAAATAATTAAGTGCATTTAAAGTGTCAGAGAGACCCAAGTAAAATTATTATTAAGAGAGGATGCTTATTTTTTTTTATTTTCAAATCTTTGGTTAAATTCTTTTTATAGGAGTAAACATTAGACAAACCATTAGACAAAACCAAGTCAGGTTTGTTATTTTTCAGGTTGTGTTCAATTATATTCATGAATGTATAATGCAAGATGGCCTTGACAAAATCTGGCCCACAAAAAGAATTAAAAAATCACTTTGCAAAAGGTAAGTGTAGTTTTATGTCTTCCCTAAATATATAAAAGTACACTATTGTAAAATAAATTATCCACCTAGTATCTCAGTGGTCTTTTTTAAACACAAGAAAGATCATGGTATTCCTCTGTTCCAGCCCTCTTATGGCTTCTTAGCTCCTGAATAATTATCAAACTTCTGAAAAAGAACACAGCCCTGGCATCAAGGAGTTGGGCTAGCACTCCCAGATAGACCTGTTGACCTGCTATTGAACACAAGTCATTTCACAGAGCACCAACGTCAGACAAGGCCATTCGGCGGCCATGATCCATCAAATCACAAAAGCAAGAATATTGTGTTATCATGTCTGAGCATAACAGAAACTATATTCAAACCACAAAATGACCAAACACCCCCCTCTCCTGGTTAAGATAAATAACTGCACCTTCTTTACTACTATAGCCTTGTTTCCTATATAGAAATAAGATTATCACAATATCCTTCACTTATTAGGCTATGCCTTGCTTCCTGACAGTATCCATCCTTAGCATAACCAATTTATTTGAACCCTTCATTGAACAGATTCATTTGAATCCTTCTCTAACGTCACCTAACAGGAGCCCAAATCTTTTTTTTTTTAAAGATTTATTTTTTATTTATACATACAAGCTGTGGTACAGGCCAGAGGCGTGGGGTGGCGAAAGGGCTCACCAGAGACAGAGCAGGTAGCAGAACAGGCAGATCAGAAGTACACTGCTGAGGGGAGCAGCGGGCAAGGCAGGAGAGGTCTGCCACACCATGTGGGATTCTCCCTGGCCGGGCATCGAACTTGCGTCGCCACTGCCGACAGCTCCACAGAGCAGCACTTAACCGCTGCACCACCGGGGAAGCCCCCAAATCTTATAATAGTTTCTTTCCTACTCTCTCTTCCTGCAATACCCTTTCTCATGTTTGTTTGTTCTCCCTGGCTGAAATTAACAACAAACCTAGCCTCCTTAACCACAAGGGTGATCCTGGAGGACTTTTTTTAATGTCTCCTTTTTTTAATATGACTTTTTTTTCCTTTTGCTATTAAATACAATAAATATAAAGGATTCTAATCTCTTTGTAATCCAATTTAATGAAATTTTTTAAAGTACTGAATTGGGTACTTTGAACATAAGACGGACATTTAAAACCTGCGCTGTCATTTATTGAGAACTGTTTTGCCGAAAGAAAGAGAGTATTCCCTAGAAGGAAGTTAGGTGGTCATAACCTTGGTTTTATAACATACACAAACTATCGGCATTCTCACAAACTAAAACCAACTCACAGAACAGCAAAAGCAATGAATCCTGAACCTCAGTAGGGAGGAGGGGGTGTGCCTTGTCATCCATTCTGGCAAACACGAAAAGCTGTTTAGAAAGAATCCAAATAATTGTCCAGAAAACACATATTGAAGATTATTTATTTTGCTAAATTATCAGCTTTTTTTCTAACAACCAGTATGTAGCATTGAGTTTATTAACATACCTACAAAAATGTAGAAGTTTGTTTGTTCTTGATGACAGCTTTGTGACTATTTTGCTCTTTGGGGTGGTTTTATGGCTCTTATTAGCTTATCTCTCAAAACATTAGGTTAAAGTTCATTATTACATTTATAAACATATTTTTCCAGTTTTTTCTGGTAATTTCCATTTTGATGTGATGTTATATCTAATTAGGTTTTTGGTTGTCGTTGGTTTGGGGGGGCGGGAGTTACCTTGTAATATCACTGATAGTTTGTCTTATGGGTAAAAGTGATAGCTTTAAATTAACAGATGAAACTAAACCCAAACAAACCCTTGAAATGTGACTGCAGCACTGAGGCTACCAGAGGGGGAAACAGGAGGATGGAAAGCAAAGGGGGCAGGGTTATTACTGCTTTGGTGGTGGGTGTGATGTGGTAACATATATTTGAAGAGGTGTGAACTATACCCCTAAAGGTATAGTGTTATAAATAAATATAATCACAAATTTTTTAAGGAATGGTAGTTTTGCAATTTTTAAGTGTGTGTGTGTGTGTGTGTGTGTGTGTGTGTGTGTGTTAATGTTTGTGTCATTATCTGCGGTTCACAATTTCTTTGCAGGAAATTTTTCAGTCTCTTGTTCACTGTGTAGTGTTTGTTTGGTTGATAGCAGATGATATAATCTGAAAGTTCATTTTACTAGGACAAACCAAACTATAAAACACTGAATATGCTGAACGTGAATGGAGATAAGGTGATGATGCTCTTGATCACGGCAGTTGTGGTCTCCCCTAGTTTCTCAGAAGGCTTTGCCACTATGCTTGAAAAGTAACCAGACACTTGGACTTCATGGGGACACAGTGTCAACCTGAGGAAGCTCAGTTGCTTTAATTTGATATAGGAATGCAAGTGAAAAGTTCTAGTATTTTCTCCCAGAACTCAGAGAAGAATATTGCGTCTCCTATCACTTTTAGTGAAAGACTTGTTTTACCCCCTTTTTAGATAAGTACTTTTGTAAAATATAATAAAAATAAATCACTAGGAAAATAAATTTTGAAATTCAAAATACAAGAGAATCTTTTGTTTTTATGAGTTTCATTAAACATAAAATTACTGTCATATTGTCGAATATGTTTCTAAATGCTCGCTCTTGATTTCTGGGTTGATCATCTCATTGCTGACCAAGAATGGACTAACATCAGCCAAGGACCTCACTGAAAGCAGCGTGGGCCACTGACCAAGGTTTGTAGCTCCTTGGGATAAAAGTGAGGGCAATGTAATTTATCGCTGTGCCTCTAGTGCCTGGCAGGTCTGGAACTTAAAATTCCCTCAGTAAATATTTGTCAAGCAAATGATCTAATATAGTCAGGAATTATGTCAAATAAGAACCGTTCATCCATCTGTAAAAGGGTGTTGAATATTATTAAGTGTCAGGAATTGAAGCTGGAGACAAGGCATTGAATAAACCACACTAAATCCTGTCCTTTTGTTGCTTGTGGGATTTATTAATATCAAATTTACATCCTAAATGTTGAAAAACAAAATTATGTTTCAAGCGAATGTCTTTAATATTTTTATATACTTTGATAATATAATTTGGGGGAATACTATCTATGTATATGTAATATATACATATTTAATATATTACATGTATATGAATATTTTATATATATATATGAGATATGTGTATATTTATGTATAGAAACATATACATAGTGAAAGCTAAAGATCTACCTCCTAAAAATTTGGCAGGCTAGAAAGAAATGTTTAAATAAATAGATAAATTGTTGGAAAAGTACACAATTATTAAATTATATATCATTAAATTGAAATTTGACATACTCTCTTATATTTGTTTCAAAACAGTCCAGGAGGGAAAGCTGTTGGAAGTTCAGAAGTAGCAATGCCTCCAGACAAACTGAATCTTTGCTTTGAGATTGTAATGGAAAATAATAGCAGCAAATACTTGTGTGGAGTCAAGGGTCTTAGTTATTTAACTTTCATGATAGCATTTTGAGATAGGTACCAATGTTAGCCCTATTTTTCAGTCTAGGAAAATGGGAAGCAGGGATTAAGCAACTGACTCAACTCATGTACTTAGCAATTGACAGAGAGACCAACACTGGGCTCTCCAGTTCTTATTCAGAACTACCACATTCTAGAAATATAACTACAAAACCCACACCTGTGGCTTTCTCAGAACAGATGCGGCTTCTTCACCCGAACGATGAACGAGAGTCTATCTTTTGACAAAGACTGCACAAAGGGAAGCCTTGAAGCTACACTTTCATCTATTTTTACTCGCCTGTCAAGTGTCTATTTTACACCTCTTAAGTTCAACTTTGCTCTCAGCTCAAGACTTGTACCCTGCATCCCCATCAAGCAGTCTCTGCAGGAAAAAATCTTCTCCCAAGTCCTTGTTGTAGGAATGGGAGTAGGCCCAAAGTTGATGACAATGAAAGCCTTCTTTCTTATTTCACATTTAGCTTCTGGAATCACACATTCTTCCCCCACTACTGTATGCAAATAAATGAAGGAATTGCTTTTAACACAGCATGGCATGATTTCAGGGGGTCTTGCATGGCTAAAGCACAGAGTGCACAGGAAGAAGTGATGGTGGGAGCTGATGCTCAGATTTTGAACACTCTTACATTCATACGATGCCAAGGAGTTTAGGCTTTTACATAGGCAAGGGGGATCTACTTAAATAAGACAGTAACTTCATCAGTTCATGTTTTGTTTTGTTTTGTTTTTTTTGTAGTTTCTGTAATTGTATTTCTTTTTTTTTCTTTTTTCTAAACTTTTTTTTTAATATATAGTTTTATTGTTATTTATGTCTTTTACATTTTGTATCCCCCTTTGGGTAGCCCACCACCGATTCACCCGTGATCCAGCTCCATGGTCCCTTGTGTTCTTTTCTACTCCATTTTGTGACCTTATCCTCCCCTCCCCCGCCCCCACACCAGCTGAGTGTCTCTCTCCTATTTGGTATCCTTATAGTCCTGTTATAAGTGAAACCATTTGATATTTTTTGTTTTCTTTCTGGCTTATTTCACTGAGTATGATCCGCTCTAAATCCATCCATGTCACTGCAAATTGCATGTGCTTATCTTCTTTGAATGCTGAATAGTATTGCATTGTGTATATGTACCACATCATCTTGATCCAAACATCTATTTTTGGACATCTGGGTTGCTTCCATACCTTTGCTACTGTAAACAGTGCCGCAAAGAACATACAGTGCATGTATCCTTTTGGATTAGTGTTTTTGTGTCCTTTGGGTAAATTCCCAAAAGTGGGATTGCTGGGTCGTATGGAAGCTCCATGTTCAGCAGTTTGAGGAATCGCCATACGTCTTTCCATAGTGGTTGGACCAGTTCACATTCCCACCAGCAGTGTAGAAGAGTTCCTTTTTCTCCACATCCTTTCCAGCATTTGTTGTTGCCTGTATTTTAAATGTGTGCCATCCTCACAGGTGTGAGGTGGTATCTCAGTGGTTTTGATTTGCATTTCCTTGATTTTTTTTAATATATATTTTTATTGTTATTTATGTCTTTTACATTTTGTATTCCCCTTGGGTAGCCCACCACCAATTCACCCGCGATCCATCTCCATGGTCCCTTGTGTTCTTTTCTATTCCATTTTGTGCCCTTTTCCTTCCCTCCCTCC
>PVIJ01023255.1:0-14570 GCA_004024925.1 Scalopus aquaticus | reverse complement strand
CTGTTAGGATTTCACATGATATGTAATAAGAATAACAAGAATGACTTTGTTCAGCTGTTAATCATTACTAAAGTTATATATGCTTAACTTACAAAACATCAAACACAGTTCTAATGTTGCATTGGGGTATTAATTTTGAACATGGATTTACTGAAATATAGAATATTAAGTTACAACAGTCTTTCTGTCCCCAAAAAGGATGTTAGGAAGCGACATCCAATATTAATGCAAAATACAAAAGACATTACTATTAAAGTCAGCAACACGCCCAGGATGTTTTCTATTACAACTCTTAGTTACAACTGTTCTTAAAATTCTAAGTTAATGCCATAAGATAAGAAAAAAATTAAATTTGCAAAAATTGAGAAAGAGGAGATAAATTGATTTCTTCCTTTTTAAACAAATGCTCATTAAAAGAACACAATATAGGGCCTCCCTGGTGGCTCAGCGGTTGAGCGCTGCGCTGTGGAGCTGTCTGTGGAGCTGTCAGCAGTGCGCGATGCGGGTTCGACATCCAGCCGGGGAGAATCCCACATGGTGCGGCAGACCTCTCCTGCCTTGCCCGCTGCTCCCCTCAGCAGTGTATTTCTGATCTGCCTGTTCTGCTCCCCACTCTGTCTCTGATGAACCATCTCACTGGCCCCCGCCTCTGGCCTGTACCCCAGCTTGTATGTATAAATAAATAAGTCTTTTTTTAAAAAAAAGAACACAACATAAAAAGTAAACATTTTCTATTATTTTCTCAATTCAATTACTCAGAGGCAATCACCTTCAATATACCCTTTTCTATATATATTTAGACATTTATATTTCTGAGTGTATATACTTGGGTTTTGAAAAAAAATGAGGCCACTATATATTATCATATAACAGATTTTCTAAACTTAACAAAATAAAATGGACTGATTTCCAGCTTGATACTAGAGACCTATCTTAGTCTTTTTTATGATTGCAATTCACTTCATAGTATAAATGCACCACAATTTATTTAACCATAACCTACTGATAAATGTTGTATTACATTGTTTACTGTCAAATAAAGTGCTTTAATGAATACCTTTATCTATGTATTTGCTCACTTGTGAAGGAGTCTTTTAGGAGTGAAATTGCTAGATCAGAGGATATACCATTTAACATTTTTCACAGATACTCTCAAATTATTCTTCAAAAATACTGACCGATTTGCACTAAAAAGATTTGATGACTTTCATTTATTTTTATTTACATTCTCACCCAGAGTGAAATATAAATTCTTGTAACTTTTGCCCATCTGGTAGATAAAATAAAAATCAAAAATCATATATAAATGAAATGTTTCTTATGTTTGCTCAAAAAAAAATCAAGTCATTATTTGTAGACTTTATGATCTTTTACCTGGGAAAGAATATTAAATAAATAAAGTTTATAAGGAATATGACTGAGAGAGAGAGAGAGAAAGTGTTGGGGGAAAAGGATGTCCTGAATAGACTCCACAAATAGATTTTTGATTTATTGATGAATACAGGAACTGAGGTATTGGCCAGAGGTGTGGGGTGGTGAGTGGATTCACCAGAGACAGAGTGGGGAGCAGAACAGGTGGGTTAACTGAAATACACTGCTGAGGGGAGTAGCAGGTGAGGCAGGAGAGGTCTGCTGTGCCATGTGGAAAGCTCCCTGGCTGGGGATCAAAATTGTGCTGCAGTGGCTATGGATAGCTTCATAGGCTGAGACTTAACCCACTGCACCACCAGGGAGGCCCTCCACAAGTAGGTTTTATGGACCCCATCCCCACCCCAGACCAAAGAGACCCAAGACACCAAGGACTACAAATCCCATAATGTAATTACCACCGAAGGGAGGATTGCTGGGAACCGAAGGTAGAATTAAGCAGCCAGGTTTGGTATATAACCATACATGTGGGCCTTGGGCGGCCTTGGTTTTTCTGTGGCTTTCAACATGCTCTTGGGGTTTCAGCTCCGCAGAACTGGTAGGATGCATTTGCCAATTTATCTCTCTCTCTTTCCCCCTGAGTTATTCATTTCTTCATTTCCCCGTTTTTTATATAAACCCTTTATTACAATTTTTGTGTGTGCCTGCATTTGAGTCTCATTATAAGTCCCTTTTAAGTGTGTGAGTGAGGACCCACAGTCAGGCCAACCCATTTCACATTGGGGTTGCATTGTAACAAAAGCGCTTTTATACTTACAGAAAGAATAAATTATACTCTGGAAGTCAATTTCTCAGTTTGAGTCAAAAACATTAAAAGTATACATCGCTTCTAAGTTAGCAATCAAAATCCAGAATTTTCCCCTACAAAAATAAGAAGATATGCAAAGATTTAGCTATGATAATTTTTTCTGAAGCATGGTTTATAGGTAAATATTGAAAACAATCTAAATGCCCAACAAGAGACTAGTTAAATAATGGTGGCCCAGTCATACAGTCAGACATTACACATTCATTAGAAATTACAATGATGATTAAAATTTGTTGACTAACAGTTTCATACTCTAAAATAGTTCAACAAAAAAGATCACAGAATAAAACATACAATATGACATCAATAAAAATGTATATAAATAGTTCTAAATTGCCTAACAAATTTAATTTGGTCAAATTTAGTCTGCTCTAAAAGTAAATTCTTTTTAAGTCCAAGCTAAAACACCATCCAAAAGTACACTTAGCCCCTGACATCCCAGTAAGATACCAGGAGTGAATGCACATAAAAAACTCAGAGATAAACCAAACATAAAATTCTGACATAAAATCCTTAAAATTAGGTTCCTTAATAAAATTAATGGTTGCTCGAATAACCTCTCTCTCCTTATTTTTGAAGGATCACAAACTCTGCCAGAGTATCTCAGGACTGTTTCAAGTGTTCCCAGGGACCCTAAGAACCCCATACTGGGTCTTAATTTAGCTGCTTATCTGCTGATTGAAAGATGATTGTGGCTAAATATTGCAGTGTCCCCACAAAAAAGAGAACCAGTATTTGCTAAGACAATTCCCTGTTTTTCCCAAACCATGAATCAGCCCCATTGTCCCACCAGCCTCTGCACGTCTTTCTGTTCATCATGGCTGATGGCAAAGGCAGGGATAAGGCCAAGGCACTGAAACTGCACAAGGAACAAGCTACCAGGCCACAGTCTTTAATTCCACTTGCAAAGAAAGAGTCAGGATTTCACAAGGGCTACTTCAGAGAAATAGAAATGTGTCAGGAGGCTAATTTTATGGAGAGCATCTCATTTACAAAATAATACCAGACAGTTGATGGGCATTTTTCATCCAAAGGTAAAGGAGTCTCCAGATATGAATGTAAAAATATTTTCTGTGTACCACACCCTGTCAGACTTTTCCTTCCCTCCTTTGTTGGCTTCCCTTCCACCCATTTCTTTTCTCCCTCCCTCTACTTCCACCCCTTCCTAGTTGGAAACAAATGATACTTTAACCTTGTTAAGTGATGCTCTCCCTATTCTAGTACAAGCTGACGTTCACTTAGCTGTTTTAAACCTTTGGTGTGATTTATCTTATAAAGAATTAAAAGGGTAAGATTCTCTCTTCAGTCATTGCCAAAATGTTAACTCCCTTTTTAAATCCCCATAAGCCAGTTTAATGCCTGTCTTTCTACTTCACAGTAATTCAATAAACCTCTGTTGCTTTAGTTGGGACTGGTTGCAGGTAACAGAAACCCATCTGAGCTAACTTAAGAAAAAGGGGGACAATTTTATTGCATAGTGAGATACTTACACAACACCGAAGGACATATTCAGCAGGGCCACTGAAGAGTCTCCAGGTACACTGAATTCAACTAGAAACAATAGAGCAATCTTGAGTCCCTGCTACATTCTTCCCCTCTCCCCCAAACCTATCTTTCTTTCTCTCTTCCTATCTGCTTTTTTTTTTCCTCTTCTGATCTACTTTGACAGGCAGAATATGGTTATTGTATTGCTCATTGTTCATATGTTAAAATTCCAACCAATGGCAAACCGATAATATATTTCTCTGTCTAACCATAAATTCCCCCAAAGAAAAGATCTCATTATCAACTAGGTGATATGTCCTCTTCTGGTCCAAATAGCCAAGCCACAGAGACTGTGTTATGTGGTAGCAAAATGGCTCCCAAGGGTCCACTTCAATGATGTCATGTGTCAGTGTGTTTCCCAGAAAAAAGGGGGGGGGGCCTGAAGAAAACACCAAAACACAAACCATATTAGTTTAAGATTTTGATATTTGGGTGTTTGGTAACAGATTATTTTTTTCTTGTTGAAGCCCAGAATTATTCTGAAGAAAAGACTTCTCCAAAGTCCATTTAATAGAATGGACTTTGCAGGACCATGGCCAGTTCACTGAGCAGGACAGAGACATGACCACTTGTGGTGGGTAGTCCAAATGACCATCTTCTCAGATCCCAATTATACCAAACCTCTTAGTCTTTCTAGTTTTCAAGGACAGGTAAGCTTAAAATTAAGAAATCAGTATTGACTTTTGCTTTCAGTACTCCTGAGTACTGGGCATATTTATGGAAACAACCTGGATCTTGAGAAAGGCAGCTCAGAATTTATTGAAATTCTGTATTGAAAATAGCACTGACTGTGCCTCCATAGTGGCGCAAGGGGTTAAGTCTCAACACTGTGAAGCTATCTGCAGCCACTGCAACACCAGTGAGTTCAATTCCCAGCCAGGGAGCTAACCACATTTTGTATGCATAAATATGTAATAATTATTTAAAAAAAAAAAAGGAAGAAAATAGCGCCGACTGGCAGAAGGCTTGTGTTTGAATCCAGATGCTCTCACCAAAAGCTTTTTTTTTAATTCCTCCCTTACAGGATTGCTTATAAAGCAAATGAGATCATATAATCAAAAGTGCTTTGTAAACTATAAGGAACAGTACAAGTATAACCCCACACTTCACAAGACTTTGGTACAAATGAGGAACAGAGCTACTATATACAGTTAACATAGCAGTTAAGAGCAGGTCAGTGTCCAGAAATGGTGTGGACCACTGGAACAATACACACACACACAAAAAGAACCTAATCCAAACCCTGTAACAAAAATGAACTTGAAAGTAATCATAGACTAAATTTAAGCCTAAAACTACAAGACTTCTAGTATAAAATATTTTTTCTTAAGGGTAGCCAAAATTTTCATAGATGAGACCAAAAAAACACGAACCACAAAAGAAAAAAATATGATAAACTATACTCATTAAAATGAAAATATTGCTCTGTATGAGACAATTAAAAAAATGAAAAGTTAAGACAGACTAGAAGAAAATGCTTGCTAAAGTATTTTCTTTAGCTAAATACATCTTTTATCAAATAAAGAACACTCATATTCAATAATATGAAAACAATCCAAATCAAAAATGGGTAAAGAATTTTTGATCAGGTAAGAGAAAAAAATGGCAAAAAGCACATGGGGGAAGTTCAACATCGTTAGCCATTAAGGATCTGAAAAATTAAAACTGTACTGAGATACCATAGTGAGGTCTGTGAAACATTGCTAATGTACTTTTAATACCATGTAATTGCATACTTTAAAATGTTTTAAACAATAAGTTTTAAATTATGAATATGTTACTACACTTTGCATAACAGAATGCAAGTGTATCTGGGTTTAAACCATTGTCTCTGCCATACCACATGTATCCCCTTGAGAAAGTGACCCAGACCCTCAAATATGTTAGAGTAGCCAGGTTGTGCTGTAGTGAAAACAGAATTAATAAACAGACACTAAAATCTTGGAGGGTCAACAAATAAAGCTTCACTTCTCATTTATAGTGTATATCCAATACACAATGTAAGCTGGTGGGGGGTGCGTGGAGGGGCCTCTGCTCCAGAAGACATTTCAAGTACCAGGTTGATGGAGGCCCTACCACCCTGCCCACCACCCCATGGGCACATGGGCATTATGCAGGAAAAAGAAGGGTTAGGGAACCACACACAGGCTTTATTCTGTCAGCACTTTTGACCACACCCAACTGCTAGGGGCTGGAAAATGTGGGGGAACAGGTAGAACTTTTTGAGGAACACCATCTCTGCCATACTTCACAGTTCCTCAATTTCCTCAAATAGAATAAACATAACATTTTACTGCAAGGGTGTATAAAGATAAAATGATATGATATATATGTGCAACATTCAATATACATAATGAACACTCAATACAGTGTCATGTTCTATCCAGCTCCATAATTTTATCCTGACGATCTAGAACAAGGTGTGATATTACTGGATCTGTTTTGTTTTTTAAAGATTTGTTTATTTATGCATAGAAGAACTGGAGTGTAGGTCAGAGGTGCCGGGTGGGGTGGGGTGAGAGGATTCACTAGAGACAGACTGGGGAAAGAACAGGAGGATCTACTGAAATACACTTCTGAGGGCAGCAGCAGGAGGGACAGGAGAGGTCTGCTGAACCATATGTGGATTAGTTCTGTGGCCAGGGGTTCGAACTCAGGCCATAGCGTGGATAGCGCTGAGACTTAACCCCTGGGCCACCATATCTGATTTTGGCCTTCACATCTATGAAAGAAATCAATTTGACACTATCTTATCCCTGTTATTTTCTGATCAGAACTTTTGGTTGCAAGCAAAGGAAACCTTTTGGAAATAGCTCAACTAAAATGAAGATTTAGTGTATAGATAAAGACATCAGAGACCAGCCAAAATGAACCACAGAGACTCAGTGAGAGCAGGAGCCAGTCACCCGGGGCCCAACAACTCTCTCTCTCTCTCTGATGATTGTTGATCTGCTCCTGTAGGTGCATCTACCTGCTTACTTTTCTTCTAGCTCTCTCCTGTCTTCCTTAGGGTCTTATTTATTACTGACTCTGTCTTTCAAATGCCAGCAAACATGCTACTCCATTCTTGATTCTTTATGGTGTTTCCATTCAACAGGGTACCTTGGACTAACAACACTTCCTACTGGGGGCCTCCCTGGTAGCGCAAGGAGTTAAGTCTCAGCACGATGAAGCTATCTGCAGCCACTGCAGCACAAGTTCGATCCCCGGCCAGGGAGGTTCCCACATGGCACAGCAGACCTCTCCTGCCTCTCCTGCTGCTCCCTTCAGCAGTGTATTTCCCTGGATCTGCCTGTTCTGCTCCCCACTCTGTCTCTGGTTAACCGCCCCACACCTCTGGACTGCACCCCAGCTTGTATGCATAAATAAATAAATCTTTTTTAAAAATCTTTTTAAAAATTATTTTAAAAATGGGATTCCATTTAAATTTGTATTCTTTATTAGGGAAGTTAAATAGCTTCCTACTTTGTGTTTGTAATCTCTTATTTTACTTATTTGTTAATGTTCTTAGTACATCTTTCTGTATCTGTATCCGTCTTTTCCTTGTTGATTAGTAAGAGACTATTAACCATTTGTCTATTACATATATTACAAATATATTTTCCCCAGTTTGCCGTTTGTATTTTAACTTTCTATGTGGCGGGATTTGGCATAAGGAAATTTTTCAGGGGGAGGTTGCTTTTTCCTTTTTTTAGTAAGTAGAACTGTTATATTTTCCTTAATGTTTTTTGTCCTCAGGGTCATATTTAGAAAGCCCTTCTATTCTCCAAGATGATAATAATGATCATTTTTTTTTCTGGGATGTTTATGGGTTCATTTTGCACATTACTTTGTAGATGGTAGAGGGTAGAAATAATAGTAGCTAGCATTTATGAAGTACATTTTGTGTGATGGATACCATTAAAAAAATTTAACACCCATTATCTCTTTTAATCCTCACAATATTGTAAGGTAGTCACTTTTATTACCTTGTTTTTGAATATGGGGAAAATGAGGCTTAGAGAGGTTTAAGTATCTTCCTTGCTTTCATAGCTAAACACTGGCAAAGTGGAGGAATAAATAATGAAGAAAAGATCAGAAAATGTTGAAAAAGAAATGGAACAATTGCATAGATGGTGAGAGTGGTCATTGTTTACACTGATAACATATGCCATATGTTAAGATCTAGGTTCAAAGAGATATATTTTCTGTCCTCAAAAATATCTGAATTAGGGCCTCCCTGGTGGTACAGTGGTTAAGTGCTACACTCTGGAGCTGTCAGCAGCAGTGACACGAGTTCGATGCCCGGCCAAGGAGATTCCCACGTGGTGTGGCAGACCTCTCCTGCCTCACCCGCTGCTCCCCTCAGCAGTGTACTTCCGTTGATCTGCTTGTCCTGCTCCCCACTCTGTCTCTGTCTCTCGCCGCCCCACGCCTCTGGTCTGCGCCCCAGCTTGTATGCATAAATAAATAAATCTTTAAAGATTTACTGAAAATACACTGCTTAGGGAGACAGTGGGTGAGACAGGAAAGGTCTACCGCACCATATGTGGGTCAGCTCCCGGGCTGGGGATGGAACTCAGGCCATAGTGGTGACAGTGCTGAGACTTAACCCCTAGGCCACAAGGGAGGCCCCAACCATCCCCTTTAATCATGAAATCAAGATGGAGGCCTAAAGTCATGCAGAACGAAAGAATATGCCACGACCATTTTTTCTGAGGCTCCACTGTCTCTTAGTCTCCTCAGGTTACATTCTCCATAAAAGATAGTTTGTTGAAGTGATTTTCCTGGAGCAAGTTTGTGGGCTACTGCTTAAAGCTTTGAATCTGGAGCAGTGCCTTCAGTTCCTTCTCAGCAATGCCACCTGCCATAAATTTCTAGATGAAGCCCATCATCAACATCACAACAAAATGCCTTAAAGCACAACAGAAGAATGAGGATGAAAATGTAACAGTGGTACAAAGTATGTGGTTGGTGCTCGTAAATGACTGTTAAGAAAAAAAATGTTTGGGGTAGGGGGCCTCCACAGTGGTACAGGAGTTAAAGTCTTAGCACTATCAAGCTACCACCAGCCACTGATCCATGGGCTATGAGTTCTATCCCTGGCCAGGGAACTGACCCATATGGCACAGCAGACCTCTCCTGTCTCCCCCGCTGCTCCCCTCAGCAGTGTATTTCAGTAGATCCACCTGTTCTGCTCCCCACTCTGTCTCTGGTGAATCCTCTCACACCCCCCACCTCTGGTCTACTCCCCAGTTCTTGTAGGCATAAATAAATAAATCTTCTTTTAAAAATGTTTGAAAGGATACATATCCTGAACAGTTATCTAAGGTTACATAATTTGCCCAAGCTGACAGAATTAAGAAATGTCAGAGCAAGTGTTCGACTCTGGGTTGCCTGGCTTGAGAGTCTATTAATAATCACTTTGTTATGCCAAAACAAACTCAGGGGAAAGGGATAAAGGGAACTCTGAGAGTGAGACCCAAAGCAGAAAATTAATGCAAAACCTCATATTTTATCCTTATACTTCATCATCAATTACTTCCTGTCTTTAAGACAGGTAAAATTGCTTAAAAATAAAAAAACACAAATCACCTCCCATCAAGTCAAATGGATGCTCCAGGAAGAGGCCCCCTGTCTATCCTGGGGCCTCAAGTGTCCAGGGCTGTGTATATCCAGAGAACTGTTTGCCCTATGTTAAGAAGCATAGACAAAATCAGTTCTCCATTGTGTCTAGCATTCTCTAGTAGACCAACAAGATCAAAATGTTTTCCTAAGATCAAACATAAATTAACTCTGCTCTCTACTCTGGTTCCAGTTCATAGGATAAACCTTCCCTCTTAAGTAAAACATACCAAGTGACTACCCAGTGACAGCTGACAGATAGGCAGACCTGCTGGTCTGGGTGTGACATTCTTCAGGCTGACCCCAGCTGTCTCTGCCTTGGTCAGCAAATCCTCACAGCCCACTGCCCACTTTCTAGGAATTCACACACAGTGAGCGCTGCAGTGACACAGTTCAGCCCAACACACAGTTGTTAAAGGATTAACAATTATAAAAGTTTATCCACACACACACCCAAAATTGGAAATATGGGGTGGTAATCATTACCAACGTCATGACTATAATTAAAGTCATCAATTTGTGTACTTAAAATAGTTATAATGGTTTATTTTATGTTATATATTTTATCACCACAACAAAATAGTATAGCAAACAAATGAATTTATCTATAGAAAAATAATATTTGGCTCTGGTGCCAAGGATATTCTGGGACTGGGGCATGATAACTGTATTCCAGATGGGTGAAAGTACTGAAAAGGAGTGAACAAATCTAATCCCATAACCTCTCACTGAAACCCCTTCAATGGCTCATCATTACTCTTGGGATAAAACCCAAATCCTTGGTTGGTTCCAGGGGCCCTCTGGGGTCATCTTTCCATCCTCACTGTGTACTGCTTACCTCATTTTTTCTGCCTCAGTCACTCTTCTCCTTTTCCCAGCATGCCGTTTCTCTCCACTTTAGGGCTTTTCTTTATATGGGATTTTTCCTTTTCCTTGAAAACCTTTTCCTTTCCATTTTATTATTGGCTAACTCAATACAAATATCACTTCCTCAGAGAAGCCCCCAGGGTGGGTCAGATTCCATGTTATAGTCAATATATAGTGATAGAATTATATATCTTTCTGTTATAACTGAAATTCACAAAAATAAACTTCAAATAACAGTGACTTAGAGAAAAGCGAAGTTCATTTCTCTCTCACATTCAGAAGTCTCTGCGGTGTTTGGGATTCAACTTCTATCTTGTTGCTCACCTAGGATAGCCTTCATTCTCAGGATCACCTCATGGTTCAGACAACTGCTAGAGCTCCAGTCATTATGTCTAAACTCCACAAGTGAAAAGAAGAAAGAGGGGGATAGAACTTCTTACAAGTTGCAATTACCACTCTACTTACGTCCTATTGGCCAGAATGTAGTCTAATGACCACACTTAGTGCCAGAAGACTGGTAAGTGTGGTCTTTTTTTAAAAAAAAGATTTATTTATTTATTTATGCATACAAGCTGGGGTACAGACCAGAGACGTGGGGCAGTGAGAGGGTTCACCAGAGACATAGTGGGGAGCAGAACAGGCAGATCAACGGAAACACACTGCTGAGGGGAGCAGCGGGCGAGGCAGGAGAGATCTGCTGCATCATGTGGGAATCTCCCCGGCCTGGCGCCGAACTCGGATTGCCCCTGCTGACAGTTCCACAGCTGCGCCACCGGGGAGGCCCTGGTAAGTGTGGTCTTGACTCAGGATAACCATGTGTCCACTTGGCAATGAAAGCTGGTCTGACTTATAAAGAAGGGAAGAGTGGACATTTACAGACTATTAGGGTCTCTGGCACAGTCACCCTTATCTTATTTTGTAATCATGCATTCATCTAAGGTGATTATTCAACACAAGTCTTTCTCCCTCACTAGACAGTAAACTCTATGGGAGCTTGGCCTCATCTGTTTTTGTTCATCACTGTATCCCCCAGGCCTTGCTTGGTGTTTGATGCACAGTAGGCATTCCCTAACTATTTGTGAAACATATGTGGAAAGTTGGGTCAACTCAGGTTGCTGCCATAAAATACTACAGACTGATGGCTTGGAAACAGCAGAAATTTATTTATCATCATTCTGGATGCTGGGAAGTCCAAGAACCAGACACTGGCAGATCAGTGTCTGGTGAAAGCCTGCTTCCTGTTTCAAGGATGGCTGTCTTTTCAGACAGAGCTCTTGGAGTCTATTTTATGAGGACACTAATCTCATTCTCTAGCACTCAACCTTAACACCTAGTCACCTACCAAAAACCCCACCTCCTGATAGTATCACTAAGCCCATGTACCTCTCTCACCAACAGTTAGCACACTGCTGGACTCCATTGGGATGTGCCGAGAGGGTAATTAATTGCTAGAGCCTCACCTTGGATGTTTGGGCTCAACAGGTGAATTTTAAGGGCCTCCTTGGTGATGTAACGGGTTGAGCACAGCACTATGAAGCTATCCAGAGCCACTGCAGCACAAGTTCAATCCCTGGCCAGGGAGATTCCCACATGGCGCAGCAGACCTCTCCTGTTTTGCCCACTGTTCCCCTCAGCACTGTGTTTTGGTCGATCTGCCTGTTCTGCTCCCCACTCTGTCTCTGGTGAGTCCTCTTATCATCCCACACCTCTGGCCTAAACCCCAGCTGTATGCATAAATAAATAAATAAATCTTTTTAAAAAAACAGGTGAATTTTAAGAGGACACAAACATTCAAATCATATCAGAGACCTTGGTGCCAACTGGGTGAGCCTAAATGCTGTTAACACTTCCTGGCAAGAGTTAATACAATTAGATACCATTTACTGAGTATCTACTATGTTCTGGAAATTGTCGCTCAATTCTCAAACAGTCCTAGAAGGGAGGTCTCAGTGTCATTTAGAGAGGAAAATTCCCTACTCAAGGTCACAATGCTGCGAAGAGGCTGGGAACCAAGCTCTGGCTCTGAAGTCTGCCACTAGCCATCACTGAAGTGTTTTTCAGAAGTACGATGTAAAGTGGTAAATTCCACCTCCCCTAGATCTACCTGCCAGTCCCAGGCTAGTTCAACATCACCCACTGCAGACTTGGCAACTCAAGCCTAAGTCAACTGACAATTTTCCATTACAACTAAACCACTGTCATACTGAGAGAGACTAAAAGAGGAGAGGGGAAATAGAGCATAAGTGCTTACACCCATTGGGATGGCTAATATTAACCAAAAAAAAAAGATAAAAAACCAGAAATAACACGCATTGGCAAGAGGTGGAGAAGCTGGGGCCCTCACGCTTTGCTAAAGGGAATGTAAAACGCTGTAACCACTGTGGAAAACAATATGGTAATCCCTCAAAAAATTAAGTGCAGAATTACCATATGATCCAGCTGTTCCACTTCTGTCTAAATATCCAAAAGAGGGGCCTCCCTGGTGGCGCAGTGGTTAAGTGCTGCGCTGTGGAGCTGTTGGCAGCGGCGACGCGAGTTCGACGCCCAGCCAGGGAGAATCCCACATGGCGCGGCAGACCTCTCCTGCCTTGCCCGCTGCTCCCCTCAGCAGTGTATTTATTATCTGCCTGTTCTGCTACCCGCTCTGTCTCTGGTGAACCCTCTCGCCGCCCCACGCCTCTGGCCTGTACCCCAGCTTGTATGTATAAATAAAAAATAAATCTAAAATAAATAAATAAATAAATAAATATCCAAAAGAAGTGAAAGTGCAACTGGAACCTGTGTTTGTCCACTTGTGTGTATAGCAACATTATTCACAATAGCTAATAGGCAGAAGTAACCCAAGTGTCCTTTGAAAAATGAGTGAATAAACAAAATGTGGTGTGGCTACACAATGGGCCATTGTTCACACTTAAAAAGCAAGGAAATTCTGACACATGCTGAAACATGTAGCAAGGTTCATATGTGTGAACCTTTAAGACATTTTGCCAAGTAGAATAAGCCAGACACAAAGAACAAATGTAATATACTTCCTCTCTCCTTTTTTTAAAAGGTTTATTTATTTATTTGTGAAAGAACTAGGGTTCAGGCCAGAGGGGTAGGGGTGAGAGGATTCACCAGAGACAAAGTAGGGAGCAAAACAGGCAGATGGACTGAAATACACTGCTGAGGGGAGCAGAGGGCAAAACTGGAGAGGTCTGCTGCAACATGTGGGTTAACCCCTTGGCCGAGATTAACTCAGGCCATAGCAGTGACAATGCCAAGACTTATCTCCTATGCCACTAGGGAAACCCATATGATTCCTCTTACATAAGGTAACAAAGCAGTCAAGTTCACAGCGACAGAAGTAGAATAGTGGTTACCAAGGGGTAAGGAAGGGATGAATAGGAGTATTGGCCCAGAGTTTCAGTTGGGGAAAATGAAAACATGCTGGAAATGGATGAAGGTAATGATTCAACAACAATGTGAGGGTATTTAACACCACCAAAAATTACTTTAAAATGGTTAAATCGGTAAATTTTATGTAATGTGTATTTTATAACACACAGAAAAAATCAGCATTTTCCAGTGGGATTCCTAGGCTGGGCTTCTGGGTCTAAGGAAGAGGAGATCGACCAGGCACCCCATCTTGTTTTCCTTAGACAATGCACCTCCAGTGGCATTGGAAAATGAGAGGACATGGTCATCTAGGATGATGGGAGTTTGGGAGTTTGTTCTAGTCCCTGGATTCTTTAGCAGGGAGCCCAAACTCCTGTACCACTCCCACCACCAGCTGGCACACTGCTGGACCACAGAAGGAAGTGCAGATATAGAGAATTTATTGCTAGACCTTTCCTTTCTCTTCTCTCCTAGCACCATCCTCTGCCCTCGGTTCCTGCCAAGAGTGAATGTCCCTCTCATGCATTATCTTCAGCAATTCTATTATCCTGTGGAAAGTCTTCTGTGATGTGGTTGCTTAAGGAATACGAGACTGTCAGAGTCAAAGGGATATGCGTAGGGAAGTCCTTTCCTACTCTCTTAGTCATTCAGCCTGTGTGGGTGAGGTGTCTTGTCCTGGTCACCATGTATAACAAAAATGCGGCTCAACCAGGATGAGACCAGGAAGCAGGAATCCACTTGACATCACTGGGAGACAGCAAGGTAGTGACACACCTGTTTTATGGTCATTGAAGGGCAACCCATGAGCTAATTGGATATCAAAACTTTAAAAATTCTTTTTTAAAATAATATATATTTTTATTGTTATTTATATCATTTACATTTTGTATTCCCCATGGGTAACCCACCACCAATTCACCCGTGATCCATCTCTGTGGTC
>PVIJ01023254.1:0-14562 GCA_004024925.1 Scalopus aquaticus | reverse complement strand
TCTGATTTGCTTGTTTCTTCCACGCAGCTCAACACAAGACCAATTCCTAGAGATGGGAACCGAGCGGAGTGGTGTGACTGCCCCCCCAACACGCCCAGGGTGTCCGTCAGAGCCCCCCACCATCACCCACCGCGTGCTCGCCGCATCCTTCAGAGCGCCTGAGACGCGTCCGGGAGTGGACAGAACGCCCGGGGCCACCCTGGGCCCGAAGCCACTGCTTGGGACTCCTCAGTCCTGCCTCTCAGCACCCTACCCTTCCCCCAGAGTAGCCCCATTTTCTCTTAGACCCCCATAACTGCTCGAACAGCGGTGGCCACATGTGTGGAAACTCCATCAGCTCTGGGAGCCGAGCCTCAGCCCAGGGCACGATCGCAGGGAGGACGCCCCATGGCGCCCCACCGAGCCGGAGCCCGGGGCTCTTTGACTCACAGCCCCCTGAGGGTGGGAGCAGCCCCGCTTCATCCATGAAGAAGCTACAGACGAGTCACCCGTAAGCTCAGCGGCGAGAAGCACAAGCGTCAAGTTCCTGCGGCGGGATTGCGGGACGGGCGGAGGGATCGCGAAGGCCCAGCCACCCCACGAGGCGCAGCCGGGGTCCTTTACTGGTTAGCTCAGGAGGGAGCGCGCGGAGTCCCCAATGAATGACTTTGAGGGCGGGACAGCCTCTGGGAGGATGAGCTGTGAGGGGCAGCCCGGGGGCGCGGGGCGGCCGCCTGGAGGGCCGCTGGCCGTTTCCAAAGCCGCCACAGACTTCCTCTCCATCCACCCTGACAGCAACCCCACTCAGGGGCCGTCAGCACCGGGGACCCAAAGCTGGGGTCAGGGCGAACTCGGGGTGCTCTGGCCACACCCACCACCACTGAGGTGTCAGGAGCAGGCTCCATGAGGGGTGGCGGAGCACCCCTCAGAGCACCTGAGACATCCCCAAGGGAGTGGACCCCCTCACGGAGCACGCGGCACCCGGGGCAGGGGCGGGCCGTGCTCTCTGCCTTCTGGGCAACACTTCCCAGGCCCCGGCTCCCCGGGAGTCCCAGATTCTGATTCAGCAGGAGAGGGGGTCTGTGTTTCTAATAACCCTCAGGGGATGCTGACCTGGCCGGCCCATGAGCATGTGCTGAAGAGCAGGGTTGGGGGTTGCCCCAGTGTTGAGACCGGAAACCTGCCAGGGGGGACCAACCTGGGCAGCCCCAGCTCCTCGGCCCCCTCCTGGGCTCTCAGGAGGCAGCGGGTTCCTGAGGCCCTTGGGTCCTGATGGGACTAGATGCCCGGATAGGATGCCCGCCTGCCACGGGCCCTGGCCACGCTGCAATCGCAGGCACCAGAGCAGCTTAGGGGACCAGAGGGACTGAAGAAAGTAATATCCTCACAGCCTGGGGGGTGTAAATAATGAAAGTCGGATCCATAAGTAATTACTTTTTAATTAATTAGGAATGATGAATAGCGAAGACCCAGCGACTCCGGGCGGAGTGGTGGTAACTGTAATAGCCTTGTTCCTTTCCCGGCTGAAATTGATTTGCCGGGGAGGAGGCAAAGGGGAGGGAACATTCTGGGTCGGGACAGCAGAGGGCAGGCAAGGAGGGAGCGACCGCCCCTCCCAGGCCAAGCCCCCACCCCGTAGAAATGGCTTCTCCCCAGGGAAGGGGCCTGGAGTAAAAAGGGGTGCACTTCTCGCTTGCAGACCCTTTCCAGACGCACCTGATTCGTCTTCCACGCTTCCTGGGGCGTGAGCCAGGGCTGCTTCCTCTGCTCGGGGGAGCGAAGCTGCGGTCCAGGGAACACTGGGTGCTCAGGCACAGTAGCTGCCGGCTGCTCGGCTGTGGGGAGACCCTTGGAAAAGGCAGCTCCCAAGTCCAGGGAACACTCGGCAGGCCCAGAGAAGGCGCAGGGGCAGGTGCCCCTCCCACCCCCGGTCAGGGCCGGGCCCTCGCGGGGTGGCGGAGGGTTCCAGGTGGACCATGCCATCCTCCACGTGTCCTCCCAGCCCGTGTCCCCAGCAGAGCCGCCTCGCCCGGGCTACGCCCTGCCCGTGAACTCACCCAGAAAGCGGGGCCATTCTGAGTCAGCAGTCCCGCGCCTGCCTCTGGAAGGAACCGAATGATTTCATCAAAGCCGCGAAGGCCAACCGCCACGCGTCCGCCGCTGTTTGAAAAGGAAGCAGCATCCATTGTCGTGGCACGAACACCCTTGGGGTCTGTGTGTGGCTCCCCCACTAGTCCTCCTCCTCCAACCTCTGAGCACAGCTGTCGTGGGCAAGGATTGGAGGTTCCCTTCCCTGCAGTTCAGCCAAGACGCCCGGAGCTGGGAAGGAGACAGGCAGGAGGCCAGGGGTAAAGACTCCCCTACATATTTGCAGAAGGGCCGGCACTGGGGTGAACCACTCAGGTCCAGAAAGTATTTAAGGGAGGGCACCCTAAAAACAGTCTTATTTCCTGGTCCTGACTCCCTGGCCAATCACTGAGGGCCCCCAGACCATCACCAGGCGCGTGGGGGGTGAGGGCCCGGAGGCCTCCTCAGCCTGGGTGGGGGCCGGTGCCAGCAGCTGTGAGGAAGGAGCAAAAAGCAGATGGGACAGGAGGGAATCTAGAGGGGGCATTTATTGGGGATCTGCTCTGCCGGCTTCTTGGCCCACTGGGGAGGAAAGCACCAAGCCCCTGTGTTCAGGAGTCTCAAGGCCAACTCAGTTTCCCGACCTGCAGATGGGCCCAGGCAGACAGTTCAGGATGAACAAAACTTCCAATTCTAAGACCCCAAGCTTCACTCTCCTTACCCGGGCCCAGCCCTACTGGATCCTGTCTTTATTTGAAATTCAAATAATTTTTTCATCATCGTTTGCATTGATTTTATTTTAACACGGCATTAAAAAATTCTCTACTTGATTGCTGCGTTTTCACTGCCGCCCCCACCCCCTTCCTTCATTCTGCCTTCTCTCTCCCTGGTCTGGCTGGGAGCACTTCCAGGCAGGAACACAGAACACTGCTTTCGGGCTCAGATGCAAAGCCAGGTCCAGTTGTGCCATAACACCCCACCGAGCCCCAACTCCCTCCTCCATAAACGCGGGCCACTGAGGTCTCTGCAGAGAGAGGGCGGAACAAGGAAATCAAGTCACCCAGCGTGGCAGAGGCTCAAGAAGGCAGCTGCCCGCCCTTCTCCTGCCCACCCCACCCTTTTAACTGCAGCGGTGCAGGGGCCACAGGTCCCAGAGCCCACCAGTGCTGGGAGGAGACCACCAGCCCTTCAAAAGGCCCTTCTGGGCCTTTCTTGGGCAGGGAGAGTAAGGAACTCCACTGATCATCACAAGTTGTAGCAAACCAGTTTGTCTGTGTTCATTGTGGCCAGTTAAACTTTTCTTAAGTCACCCAGGTTGGGCTCTCTTGGGAAGCTGATCTTCGGCCAGATGGTGAGAAATGCCTCCAGCTACCGCACGTGAGACAGACGGGGGAGCAGGAATTCCAACGCGCTCCCAAATGATGACCAGACAGACAAAGGATTAGGGAGGCCAGGCCAGATGGACATGGGCGACCGGGCCCAAGAGGGACCTGTGAGCATCATCTGGCCGGGAAGCCCTCGGCCAGCCCAGGCAGGCTGCTCAACGTGGGGTTCGGGAGCCAGCTGTGGGGCGTCCTGCCAGGTCAGAACCTGCTCTGGAACAAGGCCTCTGGGGGTTTGTATGCACAGGACTGCTTGGGGGGGGCCCTGGGCTAAGACGCCCTGAGATTCCCCCATCCTGGATCATTAAACCCTCCTCGTGAACCCTTTGAGCGGGGTTACCTGTGGAGTGAAGAAGAGGCTGGGACAGTTAGTGACACCCGCAAGGAAATGAAACAGGTGGTGATCCCTAAGGGGCCCGCCTGAGAGTGATACGATGTGGCGATGCAGTGCTACTTCAAAAAAATTTTAATTAACTCTTGGGAGGCGCCCGTGGCTTCCTGCAGGGCCCGACTAGACCGGCAGCAGGGACACCCGCTCTGCTGCTCACCCTTACCCTGAGCACACCTGGAGGCCTCGCCTGGCTCCCGGGCCCTCTGGCCATTAACTAATCCCTGACTGAGCCGAGTCTCTCTGGAACACTCCTGTAGGTGTGTGGCTGGTCCGCCCGTCATTCTCCCAGGTGACTTCCCAGCGTCCAGGGGCTGGACGCCTGTGTCGCTACGCAGAAGGCAGCGGGAGTAAGTCTTTTTCCCACTCAAGGGTAGGAGGGCTGCAGTGGGTGCACCCAAGTCCTCTGCATCCCGGCATGAAGCGGTTCCCGCCCCCCTCTGTCCACATCCCCTCCCTGAGCTGGGACCGGTGGCGGAGGGGGGGGCGGGGAACAGGGAGGGGGGCGGCGGCAACGGGGAGTGTCCTAAGCAGGCTGCATGGATCTTGGCGCTAACGATGATCAGATTTAATAATTATTAGTGATCTGCACATTTTCTGCAGCAGATGAAATAATCGTGCAGGAGGGCTGGTGGACGGAAGAAAACCATGAATGCCTTTTCCTCTCAGCATTAAAACAGAAATGCTAGAGAGCTCGCCGCAGTTCATTAGCACTCTGTCCTAGAAGCACCTTCATCCACTCATCCCCCAAATGCGGGGGGGGATCAGGGGTCCCCCACTGCCTGCGCGGCAGCTGCCCCACCCAAAGGAGACACAGGCCTGGGTGGACCAAAGGGCCCTTCCTGAGTGCCCCCATGTGACCTGGGGTGATAGGGTACACGAGGTGGGTGCAGTGTGGACCAAAGGGCCCTTCCTGAGTGCCCCCATGTGACCTGGGGTGATAGGGTACACGAGGTGGGTGCAGCTGGGGTCGCTCCACCTCCAGCAGGGCGGACAGCTGAGTGGCCTGGGCGCCGAGGCCGCAGTAGTAACTCGGGCCGTCTCAGCCGTGCAAGGAAATGCCAACTGCCAGCAAGGGGCCAGGAGAAAGGGAGACATGTTGGCACCCCCAGAAGCCGGAGCATTCCACATGTGCTGTTGAGACCAGCCTAATGGACCGTGACTGTGGGGATGGAGTCACGCAGGCTTGGGGGCCCCCCTTCAATTTAATGCTGTCACCTTTGGGTCTGCGATTCGGAAGTGAAGTCTGGCAGGACCCTAGAGCAGGCGCTGGGCCCCCCTCTGCTTCCCCACCTCCCTGGGGTGACTCTCGGGCCCCCACTCTCCCTGGATGAGGGGGGCAGACCAGGCATGTACACCCCAGCAGTAAGTTGTGGGCTGCCCCCCAGCATCTGCGAGTGTCTGTACTCACCTCGTGCACGCCGCCACACTGAGGGGTGCATCACAGAGCAAACACAAACATCTTGACAGGGTGAGAAAGAAGCTGAAAAATTATGAAAAAAAAAGGATTTTTTCTTTTCTGCTTTTCGGGCAGGGAGCCCTCTTGTTTTTTGAACAGGGCTCTGCAGATTATGTCGCTGGATTTGCCTGCTGCTTCTGGGGCAGAGTTGGGGTGTCTCGAGGGACCCCCAGCCTCTGGGCAGCTGTGACTGCCACAGAGATCCTTTCATGACACATGGAGACCCTGCCCTGTGCCAGGCTCTGGCAGGTGGCAGTCCCAGTGCCCCCAGAAGCTACACCCCTGACTTCTATCACCCCTCAGCAACTGAACACCCACCTCAGAAAATCCAAAATTTTTATAAATTGAAAGACATAAAGGAAAAGAAGTTCTCAGGCTGATCTAGGTGGAACTTGCTTAGCTGGGAAAGTGGGGAGAAGCTGCCAGGAAGCTTAGTACCCCTCAGGTCTGGTAGGTCAGCCTGCTCTGCGTGGGACAGGAGAGAACCAGGAGAATGGGGGCGGGGCCAGCTCTTCTGACTGCAGTTCAGAGGCACCCCCTGCAGCTAAGCACGCAGAGGGGAGGGACATGACCTGCTCTATGCAAGCATGGAGTGTGCGGAGAAGGTAGCCTCCAAAAAAGTTACAGAAGTTTGCCGAAGCCTAGGAAGCAGGAATCAATCTGCTGTTTCATAAGTCCACTTTATGACATTTGCAAGCTCCCTCTAACTTGGGGTGCGCCTGGACTGTGTTCCTTGGCCATGTGACCTCCTGAGTGCTTGGTGAGCCCCGGGTTCTGCTGGGATCTGAGAGAGGCCTCGAGTTTGGTGTAGGGAGCACAGCGCCCCCCTGGGGGCTCCTGCCTCGAGCAGCACAGCAGGCCCCAGAAACACTTGGTCAGCGCTGTGGGCATTTAGTTTCCTCTGAAAGCAGAACCTGGGAGAAGATTGGTGCGGGGACTATTTAGGAAGAGGGTCGGCGTGCAGGGCAGGAAGAGCAAGACAAGGAAGGAGGAAGAGCCGCTGGGGAATGCGCCATCCCGTGGTTGCTGCTGGTCGCTGGGCTCAGGCCCACGGCTGGGAATCGTCTCTCAGGACAGGAAGCGGAGACCCTCCCCCACCAACTCCCACCCCTCGTGGGTGTCAACCCCCTGCACTTCTGGGCCGATCTGCACTCCAGCTGGCCAGCTCCTGCAGCTGGAGATAAAAACCCAGAGCAGAAAAGGGGAGGACAGGGGTGCTCAAGGAGATGGTGTTGGGGTTCCTGGGAACCCCAACTCCTCCGTTAGCAGGAGCTAAACGGACAGGTGAACCAGGAGGTTTCGTGAGGGCACCAAAAACGCCTGTTCCGAGGTCCAGGTGTGGCCGGGAGGTTGGCCCAGTGCCCCAGGTTCCTCGTAGCTGTTATGTGCAGAGGGATGGAGGAAAGGATTTGTGGCCGGGACAGACAGGACCGGACACTGACCAGTGGAGGGAGTAGCTCTGTTCTGTCCAGGGAGAGGCCCCTCACTCCACTACTGTCATCCTTAGTTTCCCTAATCCCGGTTCTTGGCAAGGCCGTGGGAAATGGAAGGTCGCCCAGCTTGGGAGAACGGATCATCAGACAGGAGGACACACTCCAGCTGGGCCTAGTTTATTGTTACCAGATTCTTAAGTAGATCTGTTTCTAGAGTGGTCTTCAGCTTGGGCTGTAATGGCAAACACAATCCTACAGGTGAGAAGAAGGTGGGGCGGGGAGGAGCCAGGTGCATGCAGTTGGGGCTGAAGAGGACTTCCTGGGATGCAGGAGAGCTGGGTCCCCTCTGAACTTTGCCCCCATCTCACTGTGTGATGTACCAAGAGTTACGTAGTCACACACCACTTAACGATGGGGGTATATTCTGAGAAACAATGTCGTTAAGCAGTTTTGTTGTGCAAATATCATAAAGCCTACTCATGAAACCAAAGTCAGACTGACCCGTTTCCTAGGCTACAGCAAACTTATGTAACGTTTTTTGAGGGCTACCTTCACATACACAGCAGAGTCTAATATTTATCTGCAGGTAACACAACCCGGGTACAGGTTCTGGTGTGCAGTCAAGCTTGCAGGCGAGGGTGCTTGCCAGGCCACGTAGACAGGTGGGGGACTCATAGCAATCCAAGAATCTGGTTATCTGAAAAAGCTTCTCCTTGAATGCTCTAGATCTTAACTAGTCAATAAACTTCAGCCCGATGTACTTGCTTTGCCCTTAGACCACCACTTAGGAAATAAAGTTTAATTTTTGTTCTCAACCCCACTCTAGCCAATCAATAAAAACCCTTCCCTTTCCTAGAAGAGGAGGCAGATTTGAAGTGTTCTTCCTGTCTCCTTGTTGGTTGACTTGCAAAACCTGGTACCACAGTAATTGGCTTCCGTGTGCAGCAGGCCCACTGCTCCATAACATTTACACACACCTAAGTAGTATAGCCTGCTGCACCCCAAGACTATCCATAGGGACCACCATCAAATATGTCATCACTCATTAACCACGACGTGGTTCTGTGGCACATGACTGCGCATGGGTAGCACTGGCTGACACCCACCTCCTGCCAGCCACTGTTCTGTGCTCCCCACCTGCTGACCCACCTGCTCCTTCACCAGCACCTGAAGGGTGTTAATACCCCCATTTTACAGATTACGAGGGTTGTGCCAGCACGCACAGGCACGGTTCACTTTGGGCAGACGGACAAAGGCGCCCTGGAACCCTTGGTGGATTTTTCAGGCTTTAATGTTCTCAGGGAGCCAGGTACACAGGCGCACAGGGCAGGGAGGCTGGCACGCAAGGAGGCAGGCACGGGCCAGGCAGGGGTGCTGGGAGGCAGGCAGGCAACCGAGCCTCCCAGCCCCCCACAAGTCTGTACTCTTTCGCTGGGCGCTCTCTGAAGTTCTCTTGTGGCCTCTCTGCTGTATCTCTCGTCCTCTCGTAGCTGTCCTTCTAGCCCCTCCCTCCTAGGAGCAGGTGTGCACACTTGCACATGCGCACACACCCACGCTCAGGTGCCCCACACCCACGCACTTTCTGTTTTAACAAGATCAAGGCTGCAGGTGAGAGCCACAGAGCCCCACGGCCTCTGATCAACTTTGTTTACCCTACAACAGGTCTGGGAAATAGAGATGTTGAGTGATTTGCCCTCAGTTGGGCTCTAACTGCACACAACTTGGTTTCAGGGCCCAGCCTGAACCAAAGGCACGTTCCTTCCCATTGGTCCAGCAGCCTCTGCTCCGTAAGGCTCAAGGCTTTGTCCCCCAAAGTGAAATCAACCAGCAGGAAAATGATGGGAAGGAAAAGGCGCCGCGGAGGCAGGGGTGTGGGTGCCCTTCCACTAAGGAGAAGGCGCCGCGGAGGCAGGGGTGTGGGTGCCCTTCCACTAAGGAGAAGGCGCCGCGGAGGCGTGGGTGTGGGTGCCCTTCCACTAAGGAGCAGGCAGAAGCTGAGAAAGGGAAGCTGGACCACTGCAGAACTGCAGCCCCGGGGCCCTGGCCTGCTCCTCTCCACCAGCAGCTGTCACCATCCTGAGTCTGGGCATCCCTCACCCCACGTGCCCCTAGGAAAGCAGACCAGTGGGACAGCTAGTAGACAAGGGCACTGGGCGTCAGCACTGCTGAGCTGGTGTAGGGTAAATGAAAGAATGATCAGGACTTTCTGCCCTCCTGCCATTAGCATTAATGATGGAGCCCTGCGGTCCACACGTGTGCCTGATGGCGGCACCTGGAGCAGGGAGTGGGCGTGGTGAGTGGGCGCTCCTGGGCCTGAAGGCTGAGCCTATATGTGCAGAGGCAGCAGCAGCAGCAGTGGAAAGCAGAGTATGACAGTAGAAAGACCACGAGAGAATGCCGGAGAACCCAGAAAAAGTGAAGATTTGCTGGGGGCTGGGAGGCCTGGCCGCCCCCTTTACCTGGTTGCCTCACTAAAGGACATTGAAAGCCCGAGAAAGCCACCGAGGGCTCCAGAACTCTCCTTTACCCATCTGCGCGGGTCGTAGAGAACCTGCCCCGTGCCTTGCTGGCACAACAGCTGGTCAAAGCCTTCCCAGGGAGTGGCCCGGATGCTGCTTCTCCCAGCCCCACTGAGCCAGGGCGCCTTGGCGAGGAAGGCGTGTGGTCTCGTGCTGGTGACAGCGGTCGGGCAGTGATGGCATGCTGACGGGCACAGTGCCCCTTACTGCCCAGCCCAGGAAGCCGCCTGGGAGCCGGCTCATAGGGCGAGGTCACATCCTCCCTCCGTGCCAGGGGATGCGGGCAGACACCCTCTAACAAAGAGCCCCTGGGCCTGGCCACATCCAGCCCTAGTCAAACCCAGGAGGCCGCCTGGGACCATTTTTTAATTCTTTTGCAATCAGCATTTTCTTTTCTTCATTTGCTGGTTGAATAATGCAGCCTGTAAGAAAACGGCCCTCAGCGCAATTCCGGTGCTCGTTTACAATGGAAATTGGGAAAACGGCGAAACGCACACTGCAAAATGCATTTAAAAGAAGATGATTCAATTGGATTTGGCAGCTCTGATATTCAGGACCAGAAGGAGAAAATCTGTCTATGATTTGAACATGTATAATTAAGATGAAAGCCTTAAGTACCGGGTGCATTTCTTAAGATGTCGCCGCTCTGTTGACTCCGGGCGCTCTGATCGGTGGAGCAGAGCATTTATTTCGGAAATCTGAATAGCTATGAGATGCCTTTTTAAAACCAGCATTATGGAGCCAAGTCAAACCCTGACACTGCACAGCTCATCAAAGGGGGCAAAGACAGCGGGAGCGGAGTCGGGTGTGCTACAAGCACCCCGATCCAACTTTGGTCTTGACCCCAGATGCACCCCTCAACCTTGCAGATTTGCCCCAACCTTGAGGTTTAAGCAAAACTGGATCAGTTTAGCCTGTCTAGTTTGGTTCTTCTGGTGCCAACAGAAATTTGCCCTGGGAGCTGTTCTATCCTGGGAAGAGGGCACCCCCTTGAATGCTGGGACTGGGGACTTCCAGAGGGATGAGCTGGTATGGGGGGAAAGCCGTGCAGTGAGAGCCATAAGACCTGGCTCGAACCTTCGTGCCTTCCTCATGTGATCTCAGGGGGCTTACTCAGCCTCTCAGTACCTCAGCTTCCCCATCTATAAAGTGGGGCTGAGTAATCTGACCTCACTCATAAGAGTTTAGAAAATTCACTGAGGTCGTGGTGTAAATCCCAGCATCTGGTGCCCAAGCAGCGCCTGCAACCTGGGCACTCCTGTTCCGACCCCTTCGGCCCTCTCCCTCTCAAGCCCACCAAAGTCATCTCCGCGAGCCAGCTCGCCTGGCTCACGCTCTGCAGGGCCTCTGGAGTCAGATCTATTTGGAAACTAGGATGTCATGACAAACCCTGCTTGCCGAGGCGAGATGACTCAGTGGTGGAATTCCTGGCAGCTGACAGCCTTCTCCAGGGAGAACCAGAGGCTTCGCACCGATGACTCACAGGTGCCACGTGGGACCGAATCCCTAGGCTGGGGCCAGTCACGTGACCAGGCCGGTCACGTGATCTGATGGCTCCTCTTCCTCGCAGCGCCAGAAGCTCCCTGGGTGTGTAGGGTCTCCTTGAATTTCCTCTCCAAGTGGGAGGGGGGGACAGAGCCCAGAGCTGGCCTGGCCCTACCGCTCAGGGGCTGGCCTCCTCTGGAGAGGCCCCTCGGCTTGACAAAGGCATTTACTGCACCCACAAAGCAGACCACTCCTTTCTTGGGATGAGAGGAGTCGGGGCGGGAGGGCATATTGGGGAGCAGTGCTGGAAAAGGAAAGGGAGGAGCACTTACAGAGTCCGTGCCCTACAGAAATCGCAGGGGCTGGTGTAAGACCCCCCCAAGTGGCCGCTTGCCCTGTGGCACTGCCAGCACTGGCCTGCTGGGCCTGCAGCTGTCCTGTGCGTGCAGCCGAACCCGACCCCCAAAGCTGATCATCCTCAAAGTGTGCCCAGAAGAATCCAGCCACCCCGTCCCCAGTGGAGAACCGCAGCCCATATGGTCGGCCCATCTCGGGGAGGACCCCGCTTCCACTGAGAGGGGCAGTGGAAACAAGCTCAGGCCAATTCTCACATGTGGGGAAACTGAGGCAGCAGAAGGCCTGGACAGCAGGGATCTAGCTCCCCCTGCCTCGTCCGGTCCAGCCCATGGGCCGTCAGAATCCAGGGCCTTGCCGCCCTGCGGAGATGGCTCCGAATACCCTGCTCTGCTCTGACCGGCTGTGTGACCTGCAGAGCTCTCCTTAACCCCTCCCTGCCCCCGTTTCATCTCCTGTAAGGGGCCGCGCTGCCTTCCTCCAAGGCGAGCGCAGACCCTAAATGCTAAACAAGCAGCGACTTTCTTCCCTTCCCCTTCCCGGCTCCTTCTTGTCCCCCCTGCTTTTCTTTGCTTCTTCAAAGCGGCTTGCGACTCAGTCACACCGCGCCTCTGTGATGGCTTGTGTTTAGCCTGCTACACTTGCGGGATGCCCGTGTCTGACGGTGGGCCCGCGGCAAATCCATCTGATGGGAAGGCAGAGGCTGAGCCGTGCGAGGAAACAGCCTCTGAATGTTAAGGAAAGCGCCGGCTTTGTTCCTTCCGAGGAGGGCGAGGGACCGCACGCCCCCACCCAGAGCTTCTGATGTAGGATAGTGTGAAAAATTAATGTTTCTGGTTGCACAAGTTTTGTTTCTTGCTTTTTACCTTCCAAATCAAGCATAGCTTATCGGAACCAAAGCCGTTCCGTCCAGGGCCAGGAGAAACAAAGATGGAATCACCAGAAAACACAGAAGCTGGGGCGACGCAGGGAGGAGACAAGGCAAGAGCTTCTGGGGGCACTGGGGATGACACCAGGGGTGAGGAGACTCAGCCATGCTGTCCAGAAGCTGGGGGCCAGCTGCCTGGTGCGGGGCCCCTACTGCTGGGGGCCCAACAGGGATACCAGCGGGTACCCCGGGCACAAGGCAGCGCCCAGCAGCCGGGGGGCTGTGTCCAACATCCAGGCCTGATGTCACGGCCCCGAGCGCCCCATCAGCAATGTGGGGTTCACTGTGCCATCAGCATTTCATCTGCTGGGGAGGCAGAAAACAAAAGCGAAAATGGCCTCTGGGTGCTGAGAAGCGCCCCTCGGGGCCTGGCCACCTGACTAAGAGCAGCAGGAACTACCCAGAGCCCAGGGGCAGTGCGGGGCGAAAACATCAATGCTCTGCTTTCACGCGTGTCCTTCCTTGTTTTGTTTTCAACCTTCCAAATCAATGAGGTTCGGAGCAGGGAGGGAAGGAGATGGCTCCTTTAAAAGGCCAGAAAACCAACAGAGAACAAGGGCGTGAACGAGCTTCACACAGATTTCACTCACCTGTGGCCAAAGGCAAAGCAGAAAGTCCCAGAAATAGCAAACATGTCCTCATCCGGAATTCCCGAGCCCCTGATGGTAGCAAATGCTGGGGAGAGCAGAACTGCGGTGGCTTCTGTGGTGCTGGGCTAACAGGACGTGGGCTTCTCAGAGCGCTGAGGCTTTGTATGTGTGACATCTCCATATTATATTAATCACATTCTGTCATATATCAATCATTATACCGTCACGGCATTCTCCCTCGACAGATTCTGGGTCTCCAAAATGGGGAAACTGATTCTCTATGTTCATAGTCCTCCCCACTTTCTGGAGGAGGATTCTGTGGTTTGGTTTTAGGGTTCAGGGAGTGGGGTTTGGGGGCAATGGCGGCCCTGTGAGAAAGGGGAGGAGAGGAAGGAAGAGGGGTAAAGAGGGAGATTCGGAGGAGGAGGGAGATGGAGGGAGAGAAGACAGGTGCAGGAAGGCCTCACTGCACCTTTAGAAGGTGGCCAAGTAAAGAGGGAGGTTATGAAGTGCAGGGTGGGCCGGCCGAGCAGACTGAGGGGGGCCAGAGCCCTGACATCACCCTGCTGCTGGGGCAACACCACAAGGCTCACCCCCGACTGTCCTGTGGGGATAAAGACCTGACTTCAGCCCCTTGTACTAGAGGCTGTAACTTGCAGCCACATGGCCCAGCCACCCACCCTGGCCCCGGGAGCAGCGGCCGGGACAACCCCACGTGCGTGTGCAGAAGTGTGCAAGAGGCAAAGACGTCCTCGAAAGGGGTCCCTCTGCTTATTAGCCAGGCCAAGCCTGGGGCCTCCGAACCCACCATTTTTGAAGCTCGCTACAACAGGACAGCTCCCCAGAGCCCCCCAGGGGCCAAGGCAGCCCCCCAGGGGCAGCGGGATTTAGCATGCGCCTCACTGGCCCTGAACGCCTCCGAGCTGGTGTCCACCCGGCAGCGGAGGCCTCCAGAGGCAGAGAGCCCAGGAGTGCGCAGGGGAGCGTGAACATCTGACCCCTTCAGAAAACGCTGCTGAGGCGAAATGCCAGTGCAGCTTCGTTTTCAGGCCCTGATTTCATTAATAAGATAATGATGAGTCATTTAACTTTGCATCCGAAGAGTGAAGCAAATTACCTGTGTCTGCATTGCTTAATGATGGAGGCGCTAACAGGACCTTTGCCGCCTGCCGGAGCCGAAACTGACCCGTCCGGGAGGCAATTTGATGCCCTTGGACTTGCCACTTGACTGAGCCATCCATCAGGTGGGAATGGCCCCCACCACGCGCCCCGCATTAGCCCGGCGTCCTCCGCCACACTCCCCACCTCCCCGATGCGCTGGGCTTGCCTAACCCGTATCCTGAACGAGCTGTTTCCCAGCGTGAACGTTGGGCCCCCATTAGCCCTCGCTCGGGCATCCAGGTGTGACTCTTCCTCTCTGGTTGCAATTCCCCCGGGAAGGATTCTGCCCAGTCAGAGTCCGGAGCCCCTTGTCCCCCTGAGCAGGAAAGGCCAGCGCCTCCAGGGCCTTCCAAGCAGAAGCAATGAGAGAAATCGGGACCGGCGAGCCGCTTCTGGGCCTTCCATCGTTTTAAGGTCCATAAATTATTTTTGGTTTCGTTTCCTCTAATTCAGATATCCCATTCTGGTAAAATGGGCCCCCTTGGAAAGCAGACGGCGCTAGGAGTTTTAACAACTGCCCTGTAGTCATGTGGTCACCATCACATTCAAGATGGAAAAGGCCCCTCACCCCTAAGTCCCTTCTTGTCCTTGCTGGGGGCCCTGTCTCCTCCCTCTCCAGGGCTGGCCACCCCTGACCGGCTTCTCCCGGGGCTGGCCACCCCTGACCGGCTTCTCCCGGGGCTGGCCACCCCTGACCGGCTTCTCCCGGGGCTGGCCACCCCTGACCGGCTTCTCCCGGGGCTGGCCACCCCTGACCGGCTTCTCCCGGGGCTGGCCACCCCTGACCGGCTTCTCCCGGGGCTGGCCACCCCTGACC